>VMDR010001906.1:0-106840 GCA_007922815.1 Macrotus californicus | reverse complement strand
ATGGAAGATGTACGTATTCTGCTGACTGATTCCAGACACATTTTGGCGAGCGCTGCTTTCAGCTGGTCTCATTGGGAGAAGTTCTTACTGGAATGAATCGTTTGGTTTTCCGGAAGGAGCTCAAACTCGACGACTCCCAGTCCCACCACAAACACAACATCACTCTCTGGGTGAGACCGGACTTGGTGTGGCTGGTGGTGGTTCATCCACTTGCCTCACAATCTCTCCACTTCATGTTCTTGTAAAGTATCCACTTTTCACCCACTGTCACAGTTTGTTTTAAAAGCGGAACGTCTTCATTACGTTCAGTAGAGAATCGCATGTGGAAATACACTCAAGAAGGTTTGTTTTGCTTAAGTTATGTGGAGCCTAAACATCAAAATGATTAACATAGCCAAGCAAATAATTTTCAATGCTTGATTTGGATATTTTGAGTGTGCCAGCTCTCTCCCACGTGGTAGAACATTGATTGTTCTCAATTAATGTCTCGATTGGATCGCTATCAACCTCAACTGGTCTCCCCGGCCGCGCAGCATTTTCCAGCGAGAAACCTCCAGCACGAACCTTCCCAAACCACTCCTGACACGTTCGATCGGTCAGCACCTCCTCCACACAGTGCACGGATCTTCTGCATCTCAGTTGTGTTTTTACTTTTCTTAAAAGAATAAAGCACAATGTGCCAAAAACGTTGCTTATTTTCTCCTATCTTCAATATTAAAGTGTCTACACCAAAATTCACCAATTTTGATAATTTTTCAAAGGCAGGCTGATATGACAGCTGCCACAGCACAATATAACAAAAGGGCCTCAAATGAAATTAAAGACAACCAGGCACTACTAGAGCCATCTTATGGAAAAACCAAACGAACTTTTTGGCCAACGCAAAATTTCAAGATCTCTCTAGAGCAGACTTCCTCTTTGTACCTTAAGGTATACATAATTGTTTATAATCACTCACATACTATTTATACTGGAATAAATATCCTGATTTTATATCATTTGTTCTCCCTAAAAAATGGGAAAATTTTTCAAGTTTTTAATTACGTCCTGCTTCTTTTTTTTGAAGACAGAATAATTTCTCAGGCCATCAAAACCCCTGAGAATATAAAAATAAAAGTATCATAAAATCAATAGTGCTAATTCAGTGCTTCTAAAATTGTGTCAGTGTGGTCTTGTCTCAGAGCTGCAGTGTCACCGGCCCCATGAGGTTAAGGAAGAACCCACAGCCTCTACCTCTTGACCTTCACCCATCTGTAATGAGCTCCAGTAAACAGACGCTTACACTAATGTTTGTGTGTTGAATCTTTAGAGTCATAAGTTTATAAATCATGCTATGAGGTCAGCATGTGATTTATCTCCTCTGCAGAAAGAGAAGAAATGCAAATATGATCAGAAAATACAGATCTGTGTCTAAAACTCGAATTTTTTTAAGAGCAGTTATTAAAGGTTTGTTCAGTGAAAACACTGCCCCTGCCCACCAGCTCTTCAGAGCGAGTGTTCGAATGCACTCAGGGCCTCCTTCCTCGGCACAGACTCTCTCCCCTGAGCCAGGTCCTCCCAGACCTGGTCCAGAACCGGCTCCAACCCCGCCCACCTGCCTCCGCCCAAAGGCTGGCAGCCAGGTGATCAGTTCCCAGGCCAGGCCATCCGGTGTACTTGCCCAAGACCTTCTTGACAGAAGGCAGGGTCTGTGCTGAGGTGGAGTCCTGTGCATGCCATCCCCTCTCTGCAGTCTTCCCTGTGCCTTTCTCTCCAGTAGTTTCTTCTGGACATTCACAAGCAACTAAACCTCCCCTTTCTCTGTTTACAAGATGTCCTGGCCCACAGGGCTGAGGGCTGCTGTGGACAGAGTGATGTCATGGTGGCCACCACCCTGCGTCACACTCACCCTCCCCGGACCTGCCTTCCCGTCCCCCTTTCCCTCCACGGCCCTCACCTCCACACAGGCAGTCCCCAGGCTGATGTGTCCTCTAGTCAAGAACTCACTTCCTCCTCTTCGATGCTTTTCTTTCCTTCTCCATTTGTATCTTTACTTGGAACATGTCTTACCTTCCGTGCGAATGCCCACCTTTAGTCAACAACAGCCACTGAGGCAGCAAACTCAGCCGCACGAAGGCCCTCTGCCTGTGACAGAACGCCCTGCAGCCTCACTCGCGATCAGCCACCCGCTCAGCGCCCAGGGGGCCTGCCGCCTCTGACACAGTGGGACCCAGGTAAACAGACATGTGAGGAAGGGGCACCCTGAAGTTCAAAGTCATGCCTCCTTTTTCATTGATTTCTAATGTCTGAAGTCAGAAGGGCCAGTCCCTGAATCCCTACAGCTGTAACTTCTGTTTCTGACCTGGCACTACCATAGCTCCTCAGACTACAGGGTAATGTTCTCATCAGACTGTGAAGTTTTACCAGAAACACAGGTCATGTCCTGCTTGGTTGACTAAAAAGTACATCACGACAACTTAATTTTATCCAAAATTCTTCCAAAAAAGAGTCATTGATGAGTGTGTCCAGCTTCCACTAACCAATGACATTTTAAAATGTCAGTTTTACTAAACTATGTTCTTTCTATTTTGCTAGCATTCGATTTTAGCTGCTTTGGGCTCAAATGTTAACACTGTCTCCAACATGGTGTCTCCTTCTCTTCGTTCTGGAAGCCGATGCAGCTCAGCTCACTGCCCCACATCAGGATGAGGAAGAAAAGGTCGACCTCTCCAAATATGAACAGACTCACAGAGACCTTCGGCCCCTCGTCCAGCAGAGAAGAAATGGCCTTCAAGACCTTCACATGCTGCCCATGTTTTGTGTCGGCAATCAACAATGTCTCGGTGACTTTCATTTTTCAGGAAGAGACCGAGGGAAGTTACTGAGTGGCCAGGCTTTCGGACAGCTGGTTGTGCAGCTAATCAGCCCTGAGTGACAGGTCAAGGTCAAGGTCAAGGGGAGAGACAGCAGCCTTTACTTGCCCAGAGGTAAAGGTTCCAGGTACCTTCTGCAGTCTTCCAGGGAATTGAAATTTTTCTCCATTAAGAGAATTTTGTAAAGACTGAAATAAATGGAAATCGGAAGGTGCAGTGTCTGATGAATACGGTGGATGAATAGGAACTTCCCAGCCAGGCTGTGACGGTTTCTGCCTGGTCACCAGAGGAACACGGGGTCGTGCCTTATCCTGATGGAAGATGTACGTATTCTGCTGACTGATTCCAGACACATTTTGGCGAGTGCTGCTTTCAGCTGGTCTCAGTGGGAGCAGCACTTGTTGAAGTCAGTCATTTGGTGTTCTGGAAGGAGCTCAATTCAGACGACTCCCAGTCCCACCACATACACAACATCTCCTTCTCTGGGTGAACACTGGCCTCTGGTGCCATTGATGGTGGTTCATTCGCTTGCCCCACAATCTCTTCCGTTCCACACTATCATAAAGTATTCACTCTCCATCTTCTGTCACAATTTGTTTTAAAAAACAGAACATTTTTATTACGTTTAAGTAGAGAATAGCATGTGCTCAAGAAAGTTTTTTTTGCTTAACTTATGTGGAACCTGAACACCAAAGCAATTAACATCACCAACCTGGAGCAAATGATTTTCAGTGCTTGACTCGGATACTCCGAGTGTGCCGGATAGCTCCCATGTGGCAGAACATTGACCGTTCTCAATTAATGTCTCGATTTGATCACTATCAACTTCAACTGGTCTCCCTGATCATGGAGCATCGTCCAGTGAGAAATTAGCAATACAAAACTTTACAAACCACTTCTGACACATTCAATCAGTCACAGCACCTTCTCCACACACTGCACAGATCTTTTTTTTGCATTTCAGTTGTGTTTTTATCTTTCTTGAAATAATAAAGCACAATATGCCAAAAACGGGCCTGATTTTCTCCCATCTTCAATATTAAAATGGCTACACAAAAATTCACCAGTTTGGATGGTTTGTTTTTTATGCACGTTGATGTGACAGCTGTGACAATACAATCTAACAAAAGTGTTTTGAGCGAAGTTAAGGGGCACTAAGTGACACCAGAGCCATCGTTCCGGGAAAGCGAGCAAACTCTGGCCAGCCCGACAGCCCACTGTGCCTGGCGTGAGGGCCGCACCCCCGCCACCCGCTCCCGGACACCAACGCGCAGCTCTGCCCCAGGGCCTGGGCACAAGCTGTGCAGCGACCATGTCCGGTGAGCGGGGTCTCTGCAAAGGGCTCCGGGCGTGACTGTGACGCTCCGAAAGGGAAGGCAACTCAGGAAGTGAGGGCACACGGGGACAGGCGGCCTCCGGCTGCACGTGCTGCCAGGACATCCCGGAATTCCGTGCCACCCGGCGAGAAAGCCGCCCCAGCCCTGACAGCCGGTGAGCCAGGAAGGGAGGCGACAGTCAACGGAGCACTGACAGCAGACAAAGCCAACAAACGGGCCAAACCCCGGGCTCTGACGGAGGCGATGGGTCGGACACGGGAACGGGAATGTCAGAAGAGTCGTGGGGACACTTGGGCAGGGGCTGCGCATCCCTTCCCCCTCACCTGCGTCCGCGCCGGGCTGTGTGACTTGGAAAGGACGCAGGAACCCACGGACGTCGCGGGCAGGGAACAAAAAGGGGTCGTCGGCTGGCGCCGGGAGCCCCGCAAGCCCCAACATCCCTACCCGCGTCAGGTCTCCAAGGCAACCAAGTAAACCCCGCGGACCCGGACGCGAGCCCACGCAAGAACAGCGCCCTCCGTTAAAAGTCAGAGGGGCTCAGAGCCGCAGTCCCGCGATTTCCTCCAGAAACGCAGCTCCGGCGACTCGCAGAGCGAGCATGCGCACAGCCCCTTTCCGGCTGACCCCTGACCCCCTGACCCCTTTCCGAACCTCGCGTCTTCCCCTCTCCGTGCTCGGAACTGTCACCGCGCAGACCGCAGGCCGGTCGGTCTCGTTCACTGTCAGGAAGCCCCCCGCGTGGCTGCGGCCCGCGCACGGAAACCGCTCCTCGGTGGCAGCGCAGGGCCACGCGCGTCCCCACGCGCAGGTCTGCGATCCCCCCGACGCCCCGGGCAGGGCTGCGCGGCAGCGAAAGTGTCTGCCGGGCTCCGGGGGAATCACCGGGGAACTTCAAAAACGCGCCTCGCAAAGCCACCAGCTGCTGGACCCGCGCTCACGTGGTCCCTTAGGTCCCTTAATCCATGACAAAGGAGGCAGGGACACACAATGGCGACAGGAGGGCTCATTTAGCAACCGGTGCAAGGGCAGCGGGACAGAGACATGAAAAGATGGAACAAGATTGTGCTTACACCAGATGCAAAATAAACGCAAGCGGATTGAAGACTTACTTGTGAGACCTGGAACCATAAAACTCCTAGAAGAAAACGTTGGCAGTGAACTCTTGGACCTCGATCTTAGCAGTATTTTTTGGGATGTGTCTCCTCAGCAAAGGAAACAAAAGCAAAATTAAACGAATGGGACCACACAAAGGAAAACGCTTCTGCACACTGAAGGAAACCATCAACAAAACACAAAGGCAACATACTGAACAGAAGAAGGCATTAGCCAACAGCACAACCAATAAGGGGTTACATCCAAAATATATAAAGAACTCATACAATTCAGTATCAAAAGGTAAACAATTAAAACAATCCAATTAAAAAAATGGGCAAAGGGCCTAAACAGACACTTCTCCAAAGAGGACACACGGAGGGCCCAGAGACACATGAGAAAGGATGTTCAATGTCACTGGCCATCAGAGAGAGGCACGTTAAGACCACCATGAGCAGTCCCCTCATTCCTGTCAGAATGGCAGTCACCAATAAATCCACAACAAGTGTCGGGGAGGCTGTGGGGAAAGGGGAACCCTCGTGCACTGCTGGTGGCAATGCAGACTGCTGCAGCCTCTGTGGGAAACAGGGTGGCACTTCTTCAAAATATTAAAAATAGAAATACCTTATGATCCAGCAATTTCACCCCTGGTAGTTACCCAAAGAAAGCAAAAACACCAACACAAAAAGGTATGTGCATCCTGGGTGGAGAGGAACTGAGTGGCCAATAGCCTGCAGACCAATGTGCCCGAGTTTTACTGTGGCCACTGTGCTACATGCCTCCCCCACGACTCTCCGTCTATGAGACACACTGCACTGGTAGGAAACACAGACAACGTGAAAGACCGCTGTCAGAAGCGGGTGGAGGAACAGGCTCAGAGCCTGACTGACAAAACCACCACGGCACTGCAGCAAGGAGAGATACCTCCAACTCTGTTCTTGGCTCCTCCTGCAGGGCAGTGACACCCCCGCCGTCCCCTGCCCAGTCTTCTGGGTCCTCCTTGCCCTGGGATGATGCCAGGGGGACCTGTTCCTGGAATGAGACCACCTATGGGAGGTCGCATGCCAGTGATACCTGGGCCCCCAAAGCTGAGACCTCCCGCCCATCCCACGGCGGTGCCCCTTGGCCAGGAATGGCTCAACCAGACAGACAAGTTGAGAGGGGACTCTCTTTTTATCTGTTTTCTGTTATTTGTTCTCCTTCCCCAGGGGATCATGGTGCTGTGACTCTGGGAATAGTGGAACCAAAAAGAAATTAAAATTGTAAACTCTATTAGCTAATATATATATATATATATATATATATATATATATATATATATATATATATATATACCCCCCCCTATGTTCATTGCAGCATTGGTTACAACAGCCAAGGTGTGGAAGCAACTCGGTGTCCATCAGTAGACAAGAAGCTAACAAGATGCAGAGCATTCATACAATGGAATATCCCTCAGCCACAAAAAAAGTGAAATCTTACCACTTGTGACAATATGAATGAACCTACAGGGTATTATGCTCAGGAAGGTAAGTCACACAGAGACAAATACTGCATAATCTCACTTATATGTGAAATCTAAAGAATAAACAAATTAGAAACAAACTCCAGACACAGAGAACAAACTGATGGGAGGGGTGGGGGATTTCAGTCACGGAATGAAAAGTTCAGCGTGGAAAACAGAGTCATAACGGCCATGCACAGTGACAGGTGGGTCCTGGACTTAGTGTGGCGATCACATCGTAAGGCACGTAAATGTGGGATCACCATGTTGCACACCTGAAATCAATATCAGGCTGTATGTCAGTTATAATTTAAAATTTTTCAAATGGCTAAGGTGACTAATAAAATTAAAATTTGATAATAATGGCCACTAATGAATTAATTTTTATTTTTTTAAACATTAAAATATGTATAGGAACTCAGATTAATATAACAAAAAGGGCGAAAAGTTACATTGGGATGTGTTTGAAGATTTTAGATCAAAACCAAGTAACTCACTCATAGTAGCTTTTTGAAATTAAGACTGCACCGTCTTTTAACTGTCTTCTTACAAACTTATCTCAGGCCATACTCCTGGACCTGTTTCTGCCACAGTCTTGTCAGCATGACCGCTGTGACCCTGAGCCAGTAGCCAGTCACCCACTTGGTGGCTGAAAGAGGTCCTTTCTCATCCAATCCTGATACAAACTCAGACTTACTGGACCGGCAACACATGTCACTCAGTGAGACTCACCGAGCAAAGCAAAGGAGCTGCAAGTAGTGTGGAAGATGAAGAAAACGGCTTTTTTAAAAATCACAATTATACAGCAGCCTCCACATGTAAATAGGAATGCCCTAACCTTTCATTTAGACTCAAATGGGAAGCAAATCAACAAAACTTAGACATCCCCACTAACCAGCAGCCACCAGCACGCAACAGTGAGCGTCGGGACAGAGTTCAAGATGCCTCCACTCTGCACCCACGTTCACACGGTGGCCAGAAGTCCTCACATGCGAACGAGGGGTTATCAGAGTTTCAGACAGACGACTTGACACCCTAAAATGTTGCTGGAATTTTCCATGTTTGACCAGTTCTAGAATGTAATGTGTCACCCAGAATCACATTATTCTGCTGTGATTGGCATTTTTAATCACACTGTATTTGGTTTGATGCCCAGAAATCTGGGTGTGCATGTCCTTGGCTGAGTGTGGCTGCCCTCGGAGGTGAGGAATCAGGCTGCTGAGCCACCCGGCAGAACACTCCAGGGGCCGGAGGCATGACGGGCCTGCACACCCTCCGCCCACCCAGCTGGACACCCACACGCCAGCAGGCAGTGTGGGTGCAGCCGCCACTGCCTTTTCTGTCTTGTTCCCACTCATTCCTGTAACATGAGTTAGAACTTACACAGCATGGTCCTCCCCAGACTCAAACAAAACATTCTTCCATTTTCAAAAAGCTTGCTCCTGTACGAATGTTTAAGTCTCCCTCATCTCTCCACATCCCCTTGCAACTTGGGGATAAGTCCATTACACAGACTCAGTAACTATTCCCAATGTCATCAATTTAATAAGCTGTGAGGAAGGAAAATATGGTAGGGGCAGTCCCCCAAAGTTGTCCTAGAAATAGGACATATTATTTCTCCAAGATAATAATAATTCCCATAAAAACAAAAGCAAGGAACTGATCAGAACCTTTTTCTATGAAAGTGAATGAGAAGGACTTGAAGGTTTGCTTCTACTTTCTCCTTTATCCCATGTAAAATCACCTTTCTATGTCAGTTTAATAAATGTGAATAGGCAGACACACTTTGAAGTCCTAATAAAATTGTAAGAAAAAATGATGATAAAGTCATAGTTGATCATTGACGGCAACTGCTGTATTTCACAAGCAAATGTTGACTTCTAAGAAATTTCATGAAATATTTTGGTGCAGTTAAATAGAATCACAACCTCAAATGTATCTAGTTTCCCCTCAAATATGTCACCTCACATATTCTCACAGTAATTAGGTTCTTTCAGGTGTAGGAAGACGTTTAGGAGATGGAGCACCAGAGGCACTGGCAGACTGAATGTTTGCTCATGATGCTCTGCATTCCATGGAGGGGCAAGGCCAGGAAGTTCTATCACCTATCTCCCCCAGTGGACTTGGGAGTCTGGGCCGCAGTCCAGACTCTGCCACGTGCTGGCTGCATGTGGTTAAGCAAGTCCCATTCGCTGCTCTCTGCCTCCTCGTGTGTGCAATGTGGAGCCTGAGACCTGCTGGGTGGGACCGTCACAGGATGGACCAAGCACCAGAAACGGGCCACGCTCAGTAAACACATCACCACCTTTGACAGGGGACATGAGCACTGGTGTTTTCATGGCACCAATTAAAGGAATAGGAATAATGTCTTAAGCATGAGGTCACTAAGGACATGTCCTACCAATTGCCTCCGATGTGAGATAACTCCACTCAGCGCTACAGACTCACCATGGACTGGAACGCGGTCGGTCTGTGCCGAGAAGTGGAGAGCATATCTATTCATCTGAAAATAACTGAAAATTTTCTTTAAATGAGGAAGACCATTCAAATACATGCTTTGTTTTCAAGGGTGGAATTGTTTTGTTTTGTTTTTTGTTAACCAATCCCCTGAAAATTTTTTACGTTCCAAAATTTTTCTTAAAAGTACAGTTGGGAAGCAGTGTGTGGTTGTGGAAAGAACATTTTACTCAAAATCACTTTTTAGAACTGAGTCTTACAAGTCTGTGGAAAGTTGGATTGTCATTTGATTATTCCTTCTAGCACTCTTCTCAAGTCTAACACCCCCAGATTCTACTGTAGAGACTAAACATCTGGCCGTGAAGAGAAATTACTTAAACTGATATGAGCTGATCAATTTATCCCCATGAAAAGCTGTGTGTTCTTTTTAGTACATAAATGCTTAGTTTGCTTCCTCTGTCTTAACCGTGGTCCATTTGCTTAACGCTTAGTTTGATTCTAGCTCTAACACGGCATGCCGCAGATACAACATGCGTTCGGTTCTCACTATAGTTAAACAGTTGCTATCCCAAGTCCAGCCCAAAGAAGTCTGGGCGTGTTAGTCTAAGTCCAATTCTGCTGCTAATGGGACCGGAACTAGCCCCCAGCCCACAAATGTGGCCATTTAAAGACCGCACACAGCGCTGATGGCTTGGCAGGGGGCTACAGCCAAGCTGAAACGTGCTTTAAGTTCACAAGTAGAAGTACAACTTACTTAAGATATGTCATAGAGTACAAAATAATAATGGAAAGATATTTTTAATAATAGGAAGTTTACAAAAGAATATTAAAAGTAAGTCCAAATACAAGGCTACTTAATTGAATTGCTTTTTACTACTCAATAATTTTTACTTTGGTAAAAAATCTTTTCAAAATCAGCTTATTTACTCTACTAAGCTTTATGTTTGGCTCTTATCTATATTGGCACAGGTCTTATCTGAATTTTGGGAATAAACAGTTTCACTTGAAAGACACGTCACAAATGAACACGCAAGCGACGCACAGCCCTCTCCCCAGCTGCGGGTCCCCACGGCACCAGAAAACCCAGCCTAAGGTCTCGGCTTCGTCCGGGAGGGGCGTTCCCGGCGCCGCCCACGGCCGGCCGGCCGCTTCCACAGCTTCACGGACTTCCTTAACGAACGACCGGGAGGCAGATTTTTCTCCTTAAGCCACATTTTAGAACTGGCTCCGTGGCCATGTGGCATCTGGGGTGTGTCCAGAAAATAAACCTGATCCGGCTGAAAACCGCCCCGCTCAGCACCTGCGGCCCCCTGAACACCACGCAATGCGCGGGCGTCTGCGGTGGAGCAGGGAGGGCCACCTGCGTGGCGCGCAGAACAGCGGGACCTGTGCCGTGACCCCCCCCCCCCCCCCCCCGTGTCCTGTGGCTCCTCCCAGTGGCACCTTCCGAATGTGAAGCTGAGAGGACCCTGCCGCAGGACCACATCATGTGCCGGTGACCTCGCCGACCCTGCTGGATCGCGTCCAGAGCAATGCAGCATCCAAGCAACTGGCACCTCTCCATTCAACAGTGTAGGTTTTCAGTGCTCCCCAAGTGTAGAAAAAGGCAAAAATCTGGAGAAGCAAAGCCAGGGCAAGAGCCAGAGATCTTCCAGAGCGTGCCTGGTCCTCATCTGGCGCAGCAAGTCATAGGCCACAACTGGACGTGGACGTGTGTCCTGGCCAAGAAACCACACTGTGTCTGGAGAACAACAGATAAGGACGATGTGATCGCAGGAGACGGCTTGATGCAGCACCACTGTGCATTTGGGGAATCAGAATCGGAACTGCGGCACCTGTCAGTCAGGAAGCGGCTGCAGGAAGGGGCACCCACAGGCCTGAGACCGTAGGGAAGAGCGAGTGCGTGCTGGGAGCAAGGGCTTTCGAAGGCAGGCGGGCAGGCGGTTTCCCCAGGAGGGAGATTATGCTTTGCTGCTAGTCTTATTTACTTTTGTTGCCTAATGACAGTGTTTGTTTTGATCAGGGAGTGGCAGCCGGGAACCCAGTGAGTCCCTGTGTGGGGAGACCTCTGCTCTGCGTGGGTCCTTGGGTGCCTTTCCAAATACAGGCCAAGATAACACCCCCAAAATGGAAAGGTCAGCACATCTACTACAGGAGAAAAGGCACTGAGCGTAGGAATCACTCAGCACGGGGACCCTGGGGCCCAGTCCCAGAGCTCCGTCTGCCTACCGCAGAGGTGGGACACTGCTTTCATGTTCTGCCGGAGAAATATGCCATTTATCATCCTCCGAAATTATCCCCTGACCTACTTTGTTAATTAAAGCGTTTACGGAGCCCGGCCCCGATGGAGCCAGGCCGCTGGCTCAGTGCAGATGTCGGTCCCATCGAGTTGTAAGATTACCTCCATTTTACAGGAAAAAATGTTGTAAAGGGCAGAGGCTGTGCTACGGTGTAAGGTAAAGAGAACCAACATTTCACCACATCCCCTAACCCTGGTATTTTCATGTCATGCTACCGTCAGCACAGAAAAATCAGAAGGTTGATGATGGAAACCGAACATAATGACTAAAATTGGAATTTTAAACATTCGGAGACGGCTCTCTGCATCAGCATCCTCAGCCCAGCTTCACGCAGAGCCGTGTCAGCGTAAATAAAACAAAACGTGCACTCCTTGCCAAGCGGAGACCGACAGGAGCACAGGGCGAGGGCAGGCGCTGGGCTGAGACCCGCGCAGGACAGACAGACAGACGGGAGGAAAACAGCATCCCCTCCGCCCCCCATCTGCCTTCTTCCCCGAAGGAGTGTCAGACTCCCTTGCGGGAAGGAAGCAGCGGGCGGTGAGGCCGACTAACGACGACTGGGAAAACCCCAGTCGCTTCGCCTGGGGACACCGGGCATTGACCCCTAGGCTGCGGCAGGCCAGGCCGGGCTCCGGAGCCACGCGGGAGCCCTGAGGGCCGCTGCGGGGACGGTGGTGGCGACCCCAGGGAAAGGGTTAGGGGACGCGCCTCCTACCTTTCTTTTCCGGTCCGCGCGGTCCCTGGAGATTTTCCGTTGCTTTTTCCTCTCCCTCTCAAGGATCTTTTCCTTTTCATCCAGTTCAGCCTCTCGAACTTTTTTAATGGAAGCAGCAGCGTGAGCCATTTTGCAGGGGAATCAGCGGACAGGGCCGCGCTCCGAGCCGCGTCCCCGCGGTCCAGGTGGTGGGTGGCACCGGCGCAGATGCGCCTCCCGGGCGGTGGCCGCGCAGTCACGGGCAGCCGCCGCCCCGCCCCCCGCACGCCCCAGCCCGGCGCGGCCTCTGCAGCATCCGCCCGGCAGCTCACGCCCAGGCCGCAGTCGCGCCACACCTGCCGCACAGGTGCGCCCTCCGCGAGAGCAGGCGGAGCCCACCCGCTGACGACCCAGCGGAACGCCGTCCCCGCGCGCGCGGCCCCGCGGGTGGGCGTTCACTGCCGCAGCCCCACCTAGCGCGCCGAGGACGCTGCGGGCTGCGGGCCTCTCCGCCGTGCGGTGGCCGGCTCAGTGCTCGCACTCGGCCCTGCCTCTGCCGGCCCTGCCCTGGGCAGGGCTCGTGCGGGGACAAAATCACGCGGACGTTCGTCCGGGAGGACAGCGCCACGGGGAACACCTGCCACAGACCCGGCGTGCGTGGGCGGGTTCCAGACCCACGTGGGGCGCGGCAGCGGTTGCTTGCCGCAGGGACAGGGCTGGGCAGGGAGGAAAGGAAGCAGGAGGTACCCCAAACCGCCCATCCCTCCGTGAGGCAGCGGGGACTCGCGGGTTCCCAAGCTCTTGTCAAGCACCAAATTAGCACGCAAAGCAGGATTAGCATTTCTGTGGTTCCTGCCAGTCCCCAGCAGGGTGGCGCAGCCAAAGGGGAGAGAGAGGGGGCTCAACTTGTGAGCCCACGAAGATGAAATTCCTGGCCTATGCTGCCAAATTTCCGGAATTTGACGGGTTTCATCATGGACCAATGGGTTGTCACTGAGTTCTGGGTTACCCACCCCCAGTGTCTGCAGACAGACAGGACACCCTGCAGAGCACCACAGATCACGGATCCCCCAGCGCACACAGACCACCCCATTTAGAAAAGCGAGGTTTCGACCACTACGGTCATCACAGACATTTAAACGATGCAATCGCATTCTGTATGCACCCCATGATTAACAAAAAAAGTAAAGTAACATAGAAAATGCGTTTTGGGGTCATACCTCGCCATATACCTGCCCAGACAAATGGAGGTGTCAAGTTTTGTTCCCTGCGTGACAAGAAGGCAGCCAACAGCTCTTCCAGGAGGGAAAATACTAATTCTCTATACTGTGCATGGTCTGTATACATTTTAGCTTATCATAATATAACTTACAATTTGTCTTTTTTACCTAAACAAAGTTGAAAGCAGCAAGATTAATCAAATACCACACGAGCAAGCAGACTGCACTCCATGGTAGTAGAGAACCCAGCACTCAATCGACTCAAGAGCCGGTCAGAGCAGAGACCGGCCTCCCATGTGGGGGGCTACTGCTCACGAGGACTGAACAGCTGAGAAGTCACCTTCCGAGAAATAAATCAGTTTCTCAAAGTGCCTGCTCTGTAAATCTTGTGGTATTTACAAAGTAACAGGCGCGGGCCTTCTGGGAAGACAGTGTGTGGACTTGGGGAGGCTTCCTGTGTTTCCTGAACCAGGTGGGGCAGCACTGGCCACCTGCTAGGACACAGGCCAAACACATCCCTGAGGTTCTTCAGGACACACAGCCATGTCGTCAGGAACAAGATGTTCAGGGGAAGCACAAGACTACCACCAGCACTCTGTCACTGGATTCATAGCTGTCCCAACAGACGGTGGCTGAGCCTCCCACCCTGGCTTCCTGTAACAGGGGTGACTGTTCTGGGACAGTGCCCTGCCCACAACCCTCTAGAACCTGTCCAAGCTGTATCAGTCTCCTCTCTGAGTCACCTCCCAAAAGCAAGGGGAAACTCACGAGCACACCGGAGAAAAACATCAGAGATCCTGGGGTCAAAAAAATTGTTTTTATCATCAGCCTTTGATGAGCTCAGTAGACCTATGTAAAACTGCACAGTATCAACCTAATGATGTTTTGCAATGCCAGGAAAATTACACATTTTTAAAGCGTCAATCTAACAACTTAAACAGAAAGGTCTTAGGCAGGGTCAACAGTCTCAGTCCCTAAGACGCTCCTCGTTTTCCTGAGCTGTTCTTGTCACTTTCATCTCATGACTAATGTTAGTCTGACGTAAATATTTCACAGAGCACCGTCACTACAAACCCTTGCAAGTGGACAGCACTCCGCATGCATTTTCTCACTCCGTCTCTGGATTCAACACAGAGAAGCACACTCACCGTGTTCTCCCCACTGAGGACACCAGAAGGCCCAGGACTTGTTCCCGGTCCCTCCCCCAGCCCCCGCACCAGGCCAACGTGAGTGGGCAGGAGCATCAAGGGCAGGACCCCAACCAGCCCCCTCAGGGGACAGAACCACTCCCTGCCCCACCGTGGTCTCTGCTGCTCAAATCCCAAGCAGGAAACCTCAGACCTTTGTGTTTTTACATAAAGTGAAGGGACCACAAGCCCTTGCTAGCCCCTGGTTTCCACCCATCGTGTCCCCACCCAGAGAACATGCTGCCCCCACATGAGATGCGTGGGGGCAGCACAGAGTCACCCTGGAGCGCCAGGTGAGCCACGTCTTACGCAGGGGTAGTGTGTCTCCCTACCGCTCACTGACACAAGGTCTTCTAATGTCAGCCCTTCTTGTATGTCTGTGCTGCTCTAATGTGCCTGGGATTTCTGTTTGGAAGGGGAAATCTGTGTCAGATTTTGGATGAGGGCAGCGGGCACTCACCAGCGCTCCACACAGACAGGGCAGCAGGTTCCAGTCCCAGGAGCTGCCGGCCATGTACCTGGCGCCTGCACCGCAGCACAGGCGGCTGCCCACTGGTCCTCCCACAGAGACTGGGGCTGGCGGGGTTCTGCTCTTGTCCCAGCTTCAGTCTGCGTCAAGGGGACAGGCCGGTGTCTGCCTTCCCAGGGAGAGACACACCGTCACTCACATTTAAACCTGAGAGCCAGCGGAACAGAACGCCCTTCAGGGAGGACAGCCTTCGTTTAAAGCTGGGATGGAAGATGGCCCTTTGCTTTGCTGAGTGTCCAGCACTCCATTGATCACCCTCCAGGGCGCCGTTCAATAATGGAGCTGCCACGGGCAAGCCAACATGGTCACTGCTGCAAAGCCAGTGCGGGGCGTGTGGGGAAGGCCAGAGGCACAACAGCAGCAGCTGAGGCCATGGCATCAGGAGAAACAGGTGCTCACCTGAGCTGTGAGCCCAGTTCCTTCTCAAGTTTAAGAGTGTTGATCCACACTGGAGGCTCCCACGGTCAGGGTACAGTGAACCGAATGAGCAATGACATGCATACTGGGTTGGCCCAACAGTCTGTTTGGCTTTTTTCCGTAAAATAAAAGGCACATTTTTCATTTTCACCAATAGCCTTATTGATTTGGATAGTTTGAGTATGTCAGCTATCTCCCATAGCAGAACGTTGATTGTTCTCAATGTATTGATTGGATCACCATCAACTTCAGCTGGTCTACCTGACCGACTGTGGCACGTCATCATCCAGCGAGAAGTCTCCAGCATGAAACTTCACAAACCACTTTTGACACGTTCAATCCATCACAGGGCCTTCTCTACACACTGCACAGATCATTGTTTGCATTTCAGTTGCCATTTTACCTTTCTTGAAATAATGAAGCATAAAATGCCAAAAATGTTGCTTATTTTCTTCCATCTTCAGTATTAAAATAGCTAAACAAAGTTCACCAATTTCAATAAGTTTTTTTAATGCATGCTGACACGACAGCTGTCACAACACAATCTAACAAATTGTTTTTGAATGAAGTTAAAGACCACTAAGCACTGCTAGAGCCATCATAGGGAAAAAACCAAATGAACTTTCTGGCCACCCCAATATATTGCCCTGATTTGTTTTACCTGAAGCCAAACCCAAAAGCCCATTTGACAAACTTATTAAAGCAGAGCTTCGTAGTAACACAGTAGGTCCACCTTTCCATGGGCACGTTTCCATAGGAGGTGATTTGGTTACACTGAGGATGCCCAGATGGTATTTTCCTTCTACTCTGGACACCCAGGGCCACCTCAGTGCTGGTGGGTCTCACATCTGTGGACACAGAGGCAGCCACAGCTCACGGCCCCGCCTCCCAGCCTCTGAAACTTGCCTCTAACTCAACGCTCCTGGACTATCAGAGACTTTCTACCTCCGAATGACACGGAGTGAGAGGCTCCCCTGAGCAGACGGAGCCACCCAAACTGAAGGCTATGAGCATAGGCACCCAGTGCCTCTGGCTTTCGTCATGAGGAGGGCTCCTCCGCCCACACCCACTCATGCGGCCCTGTTCCACAAAGACAGAGACCACGGTGGAGTTAAATCAGACCACACGTCCAGAGGCCAGTCCCAGTCCAGCCTCTCCTGTGGTGTGGCATTGACATCACTGTGATCAAACCAGTCACAAACCTGGAGCTGCAGCCACGGGAACCAGGCCGCCCGGACCACCCCTCCCCTAGGTCGCTGGATGAAACGCAAACCACCTCTCCTTAAGAGCAACAAAGAGCCACATGACGAGGAATTTCCAGGCAAACCTGACGGCAAATGGAACCACTGGGAGAGAAACAACAGAGAAATGGCTTTTGTTTCCTGACACAATTCCCTACCAAATTTCAACTCTCATTTTGAAAACGTCGAGAGCAGGAGGGAAGAGATGAAAGACTGTGTCTCAAAGGCAAATGGGCCTCCCCACTACCATCTGGGGCCTTGGAACATTCTCCTCCCGGGCCGAGTGTTGAATAAGAAGGGGCCGGACCCCAGCAGGTGTATGGCCTGGGCTTCACTGCCTGCTGTCTCAGCAAACCCGGCTGTGAGCACAGTCCCAGAAGTGTGCATGTGCATCCTCCCTGGAGGAGTGGCCTCGGCCTCAGACTGGGACCATCCGTGACAGCGTCTCTCCAGGTCTGGTGCCCGGCATACAATCAAAGACAGCCCTGCTTCCCGCAGCACAGCGAGACAGAGAAACACAGACAAGGCGCCAAATAATGGAACTACGGACAAGGCACTGGCCCAAAACAATGAAATTTTAAAAATCCATATATTTCTGGTTCCCCAAAGTAGTATCCTTTAATTGCAAAGTTACGCAATCTCAACTCTTTGAGCTCAGACTTATTTGTTTTTTCTCTGCCTCTCCAGCAAACTACACGACTTTGAAGAAGAACAGGTAATAATCAATGTCAGATAAATGAGCAATATGTGGTAAGTGACTCACAGAAACAATGTACTATTAGGACTTCAGGGCGCTGTAATTGTTCTTAATAAAAAGTGTTTATAACGGTGCAATAAATCTTAACACAGAATTGCATCCTTAAGTATCTGAGAATTCAGAAATGTCACCAAAACCTAATATTGGGTTGGCCAAAAAGTTAGTTCATTTTTTGGTAGGACGGCTCTAGTACTGTTGAGATGTCTTTAACTTCATGTGAAACAATTTTGTGAGATCGTATTGTGACAGCTGTCATATCAGCGTGCATTTGGAAAAACTTACCATAATTGGTGAATGTTTGTATATCAGTATTAACATTGAAGATGGAAGAAAATAAAGCAACATTTTCAGCATATTATGCTTTATTATTTCAAAAAAGGTAAAAACACAACTGAAATGCAAAAAGCATCTCTGCAGTGTGTGGAGAAGGTGCTGTGACTGATCGAACGTGTCAGGAGGGATTGTGAAGTTTCGTGCTGGAGATTTCTCGGTGGACGATGCTCCACAGTCAGGTGGGGAGACCAGTTGAAGTTGATAGTGATCAAATTGAGACATTAATTGATAACAATCAATGTTCTACCACACAGGAGGTAGCTGGCATATTCCAATATCCAAATCAATAAGGTTATTGGTGAAAATGAAAAATGTGTCTTTTATTTTATGGAAAAAACTAAACTAACTTCTTGGCCAACCCAGTAGATAAATAAGATGTAACTGAAAAAATACAATAGACTGTTTTTCACAAAAACTCAGTTGATGGTTTAGGTAGAAACTTCAGGCAATATCCAACCCAACTAACTTCGTAAAATAAAGACTTCTGCAGAAATCTATTGTTCCAACCTCGGTGCTACACAGCGTGGAACCCTGTGTCCTCACAGAAGTTGGGTCTGTTTCCTTTCTCTTCCCATCCCTTGGAAGACAGGGTGGAGACCCCTTTCACACATGGCTCTAGGCAGAGGGTCTCTGTCCCCACCCCCAACAGGACTGTCACCCAGCTCCATCCCCACTGGGTGTGCACCCCTCCCCCACCAGAACCACTGGAATACCCAGAGCCAGGTGTGCTCATGGCAACCTTTGACCCCACCTGTTCTTGTTATGCCATCACCTACTTCAGACAGATGCTATCTAAGGAGCATGGACGCAGAGAGTTGTCTCATGATAACAATTATTGTGCTTTGTGAGGCCCTGA
Source organism: Macrotus californicus (assembly GCA_007922815.1). Taxonomy (NCBI): domain Eukaryota; kingdom Metazoa; phylum Chordata; class Mammalia; order Chiroptera; family Phyllostomidae; genus Macrotus; species Macrotus californicus. The sequence goes on along the minus strand of VMDR010001906.1, from coordinate 88,067 downwards.
CTGCGTGAACGCTCACTGACTTTGCTGTTGAGCTACAGGAGCAGAGAAACAAAGGGAAGAGGTGGGCAGAAGGCTTTGGAAACATGAAGAAACTCTACTATCAGAGTGTTTCTCAAGTGTCTTTAAGTCCTGATTCTAATGAAAAGACACCAGCCTGGAACACACAGATGAGACAATACCTGGAAGTATGGTAGGTATTGTTTATTCAAAAAAGACAAGGCAAAGCCCCGAACAGAGAAAAATTCTTAAACAAAAAACATTCTGGAACAAAAGGTCATGATCCTACATCAAATCACTGACGCAAGAATTCCAACGTACATGTTTTGAGTTAAAATAAAATGTTTCAGGTGCATATGTATCACTGCTCATCTTTAACCATCTTTTAAAATTATCTGATCAAATAACACAGTTTGATCATGTTATAAAACTGAGTTTCTTTCATGTGGGGGTCCTGAGTTTGGGCTCTGTAATCTTGGGCATGTGAGCTGCTCTGCGGGTTTAAGCTCCCGCGGCACCTGGGGTGAATGATGTCTCTTACACAGGTGAGGCACAGGTGAGACACAGGTGAGATGTCAGCAGGTGCTCAGGAAATATATAGGAACCACTGCATTATCTCCTGAGAACAAAAACCAAAGCGCGAATGTAAATGCGTGAAAGGGGAGAAAAATAGATTTTTAAGACAGAAACACAGAGGACAGACAGGAAATAAGAGAGGATCACCCCCAAAAATAGTGTGTGGGAAGAAAGTGCACTGCCTCTGGGTGAGCAGCATCGTGGAAAAGCTCATGAGATTACTTGGTGAAGGCGAAGCCCACAGAGCCTGTGACCCTGGGGAGAGAGCACTAGGTCGGTGAGCACGAGCAGTGGTCTGGCTGTGCCCCCCACACACACACTCATTGTTGAAGCCCTAATGTCGGATGGGGTGGTGTTACTAGGCATGGCCTGTGGAGGTGACTGGGTCACAAGGGACATTAATGGCATTATACAGACCCCAGAGCTCCCTGCCCCTCCCCACTGTGTGAGGACTCGGGATGAGTCTACTGCTGAGAAGACAGCCTCATGTCACCGGACTGAACTGGGACCTCATCTCCAGCTTCTGGCCCCCAGAATGGCGAGAAATAAATGTCTGCTGTTTGTAAGCTGCCTGTTCTGTAGCAAGTTGTCACGGCAGCTCGGACGGACTAGGACAACGTCTCTGCTTGAGAAAGTATTTATTAGCCCTCGTGACAGCCAGCTCTGTATAGTCATATGACTTAGATAAATCAGAACCAGAGATTTAGACCAGGCCAGAGGCAGAAGAAAGGGACACCCTACAAATGCTTCCCTTGAAATGAAAAGCCAAACAAAGAACAATTGTCATTTAACTAACAAGCAGGCACAGCTCCAAATGGAAGGTCTTGTGATAGGTTTGTTGCAGAGCAGAGGAACCTGCGCAGGAGATGGAGAGCTTTCTTGTCCTCAAAATTCATCCCTGAAACTCATTTAAGTAAAGGCCAAACTGGCCCCATGCCAGGAATAAGTGTAGAAATACGCAGCCAGCCAGTCTATCTGTCTGGAACCTGTGAAATATCATGAAGACATTTGTCGAAATACATGCCATTTCCACACATAAGATCAGAGGTAAAATGCTGTCTTTCCTGAAACAAGACAGAAACAAACAGGACACGCACACACACACTCGCACAGCGGTCCTCACGGCCTTACTGAAGACAAAGCCTCTGCACACAGACTCCACTCTGCTGACGCATTCTCCTGCGGCGTCAGCCCCCGGCTTTCTCAGAGGGAATATTTACGACTCTGCCCAGAGGAGCTGGCTCCAGAGGTGCAGAGTATTTTTGGACAAACCCTAGGGAGGTTCGACTGTCCTCCAGCCTCGTGGGGCTTCTGCAGTGACAGCTCGGCTTCTCCAACCAGTGTGACCCCAGGAGCATCTCTACAGACTGGAAACTTCATTTTAAGAAGAGGAGCTGCGGCTTTAAAATAGCAAAAATCAAAACAGGACAGAAAACAAATGAACTCTAGGGTTGGCCAAAAAGTCCATTACATTTTCCCATAAAATAAAAGATACATTTTTCATGTTCACCAATTACTTTATTGATTTGGATACTTTGAATATACCGGCTACCTCCCACCCTTGGCTTCTAGTGGGGAGAGGCCAGGGTGCTGCTAAATATCTTCCAGTGCATGAGACAGCCCCATGCAAAATTCGGCTAAAACTTCAATAGTACCAAGAAACTCCTCAAATCACTTTTGACCCATTTGATCAGTCACAGCACCTTCTCTACACACTGCACAAATCTTTTTTGTGTTTCAGTTTTGCTTTTACCTTTCTTGAAATAATAAAGCATCATACGCTGAAAATGTTGCATATTTTCTTCCATCTTCAACAATAAAATGGCTGCACAAAATTCACCAACTTGGGCAATTTTGTTTTTAAATGCATGCTAATATGACACCTGTCACAATAAAATCTAAAAACTTGTTTCAAATGAAGTTAAAGACAACGAAGGACTCCTACAGCCAGCCTACCTAAAACACGTACGGACTTTTGGGCCAACCCGGCAGATCCGTGGGTTTGCACGAGTTAGTGGAGTTTGGACGCCCTCTGCTGGGGGGACCCGGCACAGCCAGCTGCTCCGAAGCACTGTTGGGAGAACTCACTGTTCTCGGGTTCAGGGAGCTGTTCTAACGGTTGCTGCGTGTACTTTTTTTTTGTTTACTGGATATTTTTCCGTTTTATAGATGACAGGAAATGTCGTTTCTGCCAAGGCATACAACATTAAACTAGAAGAATCTAATGAGATTACAAATTAAAAACTGTGCACTTTTTTAAAAAAATTGAAATCGAAACAAACTCAGCAAGTAAAATTTGAGCACCAGCAGGGTATTTGTAGGTCTTGGTTGTCAAATCCCTACCTAGGATTTGTCTCAATCTAAGCCTCGGTCAGACCAATATATTTGTAACTAATTACAAAGTATTGGTCAATGCAGTGTCAAGCTGGACACTAACAGACACTGGGTCAGCTCTAGTCTCTTACACATTTGAGTAACACAATATGATCAGACTTTTGTTTAGAGAAAATTTCAGAACGTGATGGCGGAATTTCTCGAGTCAAGTCCTCATTTGGATGTCCAGTGTCTGCACCATGTCGGGTTTCCGAACAACACGATCCTTACGAAAAGGTCATATAATAAACACCGGGGTGCGGGGGGGGGGGGACGCAAAACAAAAGTAGGTGTACAGTTGTTTGTGTGGAAAATAATGCAGTAATCAATCAATAATAATACGAGAATAAGCTCTGTGCTACGTATTCTGAACAGTAAATCTACTTCGGCCCCGCCCCGTGTTTTGTCAAAGGATCAGCACAGCGGAGAGAAGAGAGCCAGACAGGAGTCTCCTCTCTGAGAAAACGGAAATCAGGGTGACCCTTCCTCTGCGGAAGTCCTGAGCGACAATTCCTGGAAGCACCCCGCCGCCTCAGACACTTTGCACGGGGGCCCAGGACGAGGGAAGAGGCCCCACCCATGCGCAGAGGGGACTCCAGGGCTCCGCGCGAAGGCTGCGGTCGGGCACCTGCCGCCTTAGCCAGGGGAGCGGCCTCAGCTGCTGCGCCACGGCGCCCTCTGCAGCCCTCCCGCGGCTCTGCAGCAGCAGCGGTGCTGCAGTTCCCAAAGACACCACTGGGGGCCAGTCACGCTGCAGCATGCGCTCCAGCCACACCCTGATTTAGAACAAGTAAACTACGTTCCGGAAACAATGCTTTGTGGCCAAACACATAAATGTACGCAAATCTAATTTTATTTTTAAAATTCAACATAATGGTAAAATTTTTGCTGGCGAAGACATGGAATCTTGTTCTGACCTTTCAATTAAACCCCTCTATCAATCCAGATACTTCAGTATGTTGATTATCTTGATTGTGGTGATGTCTTCATGGTCTATACTATGTCAGAACTTAGGGAGTTGTACACAGCAGTGCTCTGTGCGCTGAACATCTACATCAGTTATGTCTCTTCAAGCGGCTGACTTGTGCCCAGGAGCGACATGCCTGTGCACCATGGCCACTTCCTTCCAGCCCTTACCATGCTGGGTGCACAACCAAAGACCTCCCTCCAGATAAAGGTCCACATTTTTAAATCTTCTAGCAACATGCTTCCCTCAATCTGTCTCTCTTCGAATGATTTAAACCCTTGGTATCAGAAATATGTTGATAAGAAAAGTATTTATTTATTAACCTGATTAAGCAAAATAGCATTCCCCTGGTTTCTCAGAAAGTGCTGTTTTTATTTCTTATTTTTAGTAGTTTATTTTATTGTATTTTCCCATTACCATTTACCCCCTTATATCCACCTCCACCTCCACCTACCCACCTCCTTTCCACAATCAAAACCTGCTCTTTTTTTAAATCACTGAGCACCACAATGAGATCTGACTTGCAGACGCATTAAAATAAGCAAAAAAACAAACAAAAAAAGACCTGATTTGTATTCACTTCAACATCTAATTCAATGTAAATGTTTATTCAATGTTTGGCCACATGTTCACCAGGAAAATTTACCATCACTAACGGAGAAAGAGGAACCAAACCAGCAAACTAAGGAAATTCCTGCCACACGAGCTTCTATTCATTGTACAAGTCTCACCATACACTCTACACCACACAAACACTGAGATAACTACAATCTGGGGACAGGCAGAGAAGAACTGCAGTGAACTCCAGACACGTAAGTCCTTGGTTATCATACAGTTGATGTTTTGCTACAAACTACTACCCAGAAAGGAAGCAAAATTTTAGTGAACTTTCAAACGGAAGGTGGACAAGCAGGGTGGAGTCAGTCTTGCGTTCAGCAGACACGGGAGCCTGTGGTGTTCGGCCAGTGTGCACATGCGGTGCCCACACTAAAGGTGACAGGGGAGAGGACAGATTTTTACATGAAGCTTTCCTAAATGTGTTGACCCTATGACATAATGAGCAGATTTTCAAATAGCAAATTATTTCTTGTAGAAATAATAATGGATTTGAGGTTAGGTGCAGACCATTAGGGCACACATTTGTGGCTGAAAGTCTTTCTGAAACTTCTAAAAGGACCCACCAGAGAGCCACCGAGAGCAGAGTCCTCTGAGCCACCTCCCTCCCCGAGTTCTCACACACTAAGAGGATATGTGTGTAATAATCGGGTGTCATCAGTTCTATAACATCTGTAAAACAGTACCTGGGCATTTTAAAGTGGTGTATATTCTCAGACAACATCCATGAAACCCAAAGAGGTTGAAGGACAGGCTTGCGGCCTGGAGAACAGGACAGAACACGTTCTGTCCATTTTCACTGCAGGGCTTCCTCCTCTGGGGTCTTTAATCCTGTCCTGGAAAGTTTTGCACCTTTTAGCTTTTCAATTTTTAAAAGCATATTTATATTGGTACAACCACTTTGGGAACCAGTTCTGCGTTACCTAATAGTTGAAATGTGCCCCCCTAAAAGGATATTTATGTTTTGGGAAGATGTTCTTATCCTGCTTGCCCTGCTTGCCCTATTCAGTCCCTCTAGGAAACAATAACTAAAGCCACCCTCACAAGTGTGCCTTAGCCACGCACTATCTGTGAACGACATGACATACACTTTACATCAATATGACTTAATCTGACCCTTACAAAAGTGTCAGGCAGGTATTATTATTACTACCTATTTTAGAGGCCTGGGGTGCGGGCAGCTGCACGTTGTGAGATGCTTGAGGATGAGCCGGCGGCAGGGAACCGCGTCCCCTGTGACCGTGTGGCTTGTAATCTGGCACCAGAGGCCAGTCCCCCCAAATCCAAATGTCCCAACCCGAACTTTCACCTGCACACGTGACCACATTTTCCATAGCTTGGAAGATGTGCCCTGGCTCTACTCAATCTGGGAGAGAAGAACCGCCTTTGGCGTGGAAACACACGGCTGTGTTTTAAAAGGTAAATCCCAGTTTCCACCCGTCTTCCTACTGATGACCCTGTTCACGTCTGGCATGGCACACCTGCGATCCTAAGCCCTCGGGTTTCATACAGAGTCCCGAAGGCCCAAAGTAGAGACTCGGCACAGCATGGCAATGCCTGGAAAGAGGCCTTGGTGACGTTCGGTGGAGGCGGTGCTGCGGGTAGGAGGGAGACCCAGAGAAGTAGAGAACGGGATTAAATCAGCCTTGGAAACGAGACCCCCCGGAAAAAACGCCCACACAAGCCTATTACCCCTCTGTGGCTTGACCCTCATCTGTACCGTGGGGATATCTAATGAGGGTGAATGAGTTAATTCGTGTGGAATATTTAAAGTATTAGCACATGACAAGCATTCAATAATGTCAGCTCCATTACTAACAACTGATTTTGAAAATGTTCAAGACTACCCGTGTAGATCCATTTCAATTATTTGTTTCAGAAAGTTGCATTACAGTGATGAGGTCATTGTGCTTTTTAATCCACCTTAAAATTTCCAAATGGCATGAAAATCATAACTATCCTCTGTGGAAAATTCAATGATGATGACAAAGCAGGACTCATAACAGCACATCTTATAAAGACAGCGCCAACCCAAAGGATTGGGTCAAAGGATCTCACCACTATGTAGTTTGCCTAAATTCCTGCATTCAGATTTCAGGGTAATTTGGAATCATAATTATTTTTCTCCATTCTTTGTGGCTTCACGGTGGTGTTCAGAGAAGCAAATATTGCAGTCTGCGTTGGCCTGCACGTCGAGGATGCTGCGGAAGATGACCGATAGCCATGTTTCTGAGTCAGCAGGTACAGTCTGTGCTGAAGCACCGCCGCCAAGTTCGGGCTCACCCATGCGGCCGAGACTCAGGCAGCGTCTGTGTCTCTGTGGCCAGAGCTGGTCAGGAGCCAGCAGTGCTCCATCGGGCTCCTTCTCTTTGCGCCTGAACACCTGGAGCCTCAGCCCTTTGTCACTAAGGTACCACTGAAGTGCCCAGGAGCCTCTCAAACATCAACCTCTGCCCATCAAACACTGGAGGGGAGTCTGGCTGTGTTCAGCCATAATTCTGTCACCATCTCAAACTCAAATGCCTCGCAGGGGCCAGCAGCTGAGTGGGGTGTGGGGACAGGGGAGCAAAGCCCTGTCTATTCAGCTTCAAACTGCCTGTTCAAGTGGAATTGCTGGTCCAATATGATCAGATATTCTGATGTGTACGGGAAAGCTGGATTTCAGACTTTTATATAACATTTTTCTGATACTAAATATTGGCAACTAAGTCAACTTTTAAAACATTATGTGAACTAAACAGAACATACCTGTGGCTTGGGTCATATTGTCAAAAATAATCCCCAGACTTTACGGCAGAGTCTGTAGTCCCAGCAAACAAATGTATATAAAACCGAACAACCACAAAGAACCCATAGAAGGAAGCTTTAAAAGGAAATTCTTAGATTTTATTTATTTACTTTTTAGACAGAAGAGAAGGGAGGCAGAAAGAGGAGAGATACACCAATCAGTTGCCTCTCATCTGCCCCCTGCTGGGGACCTATCCCAGGCACGAGCCCTGCCTGGGAATAGAACCGGTGACCCTTTGGTTCACAGGCTGGCACTCAATCCACTGAGCCACACCAGTCAGGGCAGACACTTTAAACCCCTGTAATGTCACTTACTAGAGTCATTTAAGAACATATCACCCAGGGTTAATTTTTAAGAGCCTCTTCCTAAATCTTAGCTGTTTCGCCCTCAGAAATGCAGCCCCAGGTGGATGTCTTCTTTGTGGTGCATTCAGGTTCTACATTTCGGAACTCATTTTAGCACACTGCAGTAACATTTTGAGATGCAAAAAGAAATTAGATTTTGGAAGGAGAAGGAGTTCAGGGTAATAGTTTCTTACATAAAATGGTTCCTCATCTGTGATTTGGGATTTTCATGAAAGTCATATTGAAAATGAGAATAATTCTGAGAAAGAGAGGACTTGACTGAGGACCCTCATTCGGGGGAATGTCTCTGGAGTGACAAGCATTTCCGTGTCGGGCGGGACCACCCACGTCCTGGGTGCAACGGCACACAGAAGGATCTGGTTCAAGGTCGGGGACACTGACGATCACACGCACGAGGAACAGCAAGACACTTAACCAGAAGTGTATGTCTTAGTGCATTTCAGAGAACCATGAACGCTTCTAAAAGTCTAGAAGAAAACTGCCCTACAAGCTAGACTGTTTCATATCTTTTCATCTATTTCAAAATCTATTAAAGCTCCTTTCAATGGTACACCCAGGCATCTTGTATAAATCACAGCAGCTCCTTAATCACAAGGGCTCTGTTGACGGTTTTTAGGGTAACGTTATGCTCATTGTCTCCTCACAAATATCTCCATCCTAGGGGTAAATCAGGACAAAATCGGGAGACACACTTAAGAACCTGAAGCTTTGTTTCCTAACATTCTTTAGTACTTCTTTGGTAACAATGCAACTTAATACAGCATGCTGAAAGTTTAAAACAGACAAAAAAGGGACCAGTTACAGTTGATCATAACGTATTTGCAGATCCTGCCATCAAGAGGGAAGATGCGTTTGCCACCGTCGGGTCTGGGCTGGCTGGTGACTGTCACGAGCAACAGGTGAGGGGGGCACGGTGGCCCTCCCGGGGCCGGGTCGTGGGACAGCTGGCAGCTTCCTTGTCAGAACTGCCGAGTCCCGGGGTGAGGCAGCCGCCGGAGCCTGCCGGAGCCCGGGCAGTTTGGGCGGTTGTTTGAAGCCACGATGGGCTGGGTGGCCGGTCATGCTCCCGCGCGCAGAACGACGGCTCGGAAAGACCGGTGATGCACGAGCACACGCTGCGACACCGGACGGGTTCCCCGCGCATGACCTAGTCTTGCACCTGCCGGGCCGGGGCTCCCTCCTCGGTGCGACCACCGCGGCGCTGCGGGAAGGTGGGAGCTAGTTTCCCTCCCGGAGCCAGCCACCTGCCTTCTGTTTCTGTCTCCGGGAGATGGAAACGTCCTCCTTTTGCCAACAGCCTCTCGTGAACGCTCGGTGCCGGTGCCGGACGTTTCGAGCTTTGTTGCACATGGTGCATTAAATCAGACGCCGTCCTGCTCTTAGACTCACGAGGCCAGTTGGGGAGGAAGGTGCGCTCCGAAACCCCCTGTCCACAGGCGGGGTCCAGCCTCGGGGCGCGGCCTGAACTTCTGGGGCGAGGCGGGCGTTCTGTTCTCGGGGTGCGGGGAGCGCACACTCTGAACCACCCGTGTCGCAGGTGCAGCCCCGGCCTCCTTCCCAACCGTGCGGCTGCACCGCCAGGGAGGCGCCCGTGCGAGCCCCGGGTCCCTGCGCCCCGACTCTGTGCAGCCCCCCGTGTGACTCAGCAAAGAGCTGGCGGTCCTGATGGGAGCGTCAGGGGCAGCGGACACGCCGACGAGCCACGTCACTTCCCCGGCACCGCGGGGCCGCCCGGTGAGTCCTGATGCTCACGGAGGGCGCGTGGTGCCCACCTCGGTCTCCGCAGGCCAGTGGAGCCCCAGTGAGGCCGGACGCAGGGCGGGAACCAGCTTTGCTGAGTCCAGGAATAATGAGTGTTTGAGCGTAACTGAAATGCAACTACAGAAAAGTATCCGTGACTGTAAACCCAGAATGAAACATCAATGTGATCGTGTTAAAGCGTACGGCAAACTGTTTTTCAAACTTTTCTTTAATTTCATGTTGATTTTCAATAAAAATAGCAGTTTTTAAGAGCAAAAAGGAGACCGCTGCAGAGCAGTGGCCTCTTGCCCACTTCTGAGACGCATTTCAAGGCAGGGGAAGGCATTCGGGGGCTGCAGTGGTCCTGTCTGGGGTCTCAGATGTAAGGCAGGTTCACGTCCACATTAAACGCAGTGCATTACTCCTATTATAACCCTCTGACCGGCGGTCAATAAACGTGGAATGCTGGGCCAGTCCAGGGTCACACACAGGGCATCTGAGAGTGACCTGAGTTACAGTGAATGGGGCTCCAAGCAGCCCAGTCCTGCAGGTCCTCTGCTCTTTGCGTCTTCCCCTTTTCCTCCTACCTTCGTAGATAACTTTCAATAAGCTCTTCTAGGAGATGAAAACTTACTTCTCTTACAAGAAAACTAGAGGATTTACAGAGCCCCAGTGACTAGCTCTGGTGTGGGATGCATCCAATGGGAGGTTCCTCCCTCCCTACACCCACAGCCACCCGCGTGGGTGCCTCCGTCCGGACCAGCACATCCGCAGACTCATCTGTAGGTCTGTTTCTCCATGACGGACATTCTGTGATCTTCCAAAGAGTTTAATGGGCAAAGTCACAATTTGTAACCATAGGTTGCTTCTATGTAGGAAATAAAAATTGCCGCGGAGAATGAAAAACTCACAGACATGTATGAAGAATGAGGCCCGGGCACAAAGGATCAACAAACATACGTGAGATTTTACACGTGTGCAAACAGAAGCCAAAGGCAGGACGGGGATGGAGTGAACAGCAGGATGGGCCTCACACACCACCAATCACAGGCAGGTCGCCTGAGTGAGGACAGGCCGGACAGGCTCAAGTTCATCGTGAAGGCACCACAGCGCCTCATGTTTTCAATCGGCTTGATTCCCCGTGCTTATGGCTATTTGCTGGGCTGTGCTATAAATTCCTTTCCTGAAGCTCAGATATGGATATTTTAGCATGATTTCAGAATTCTAAGTCGAATGGGCTGAACTTGGCAGCTTACACTTTAGAAAGCACTGCATGGCCTGTCCAGTGTGGCTCAGTGGGCTGGGACTTGTCTCACAAACTGAAAGGCCGTCAGTGTGATTCCTGGTCGGGGCGTGCACCGGGGTTGCAGGCCAGGTCCCCACTTGGGCCTGTGCTCGAGGCGACCGATTGACATTTCTCTTGCGCATCAATGTTTCTCTCCCTCTCTCCCCCTCTTCTCCTCTATCTAAAAATAAGCAAATGAAATCTGGAAGGAAGAGAGAGAGAAAAGAACTACACGGTCACGTGAACTGCCAACCCTCCCTCAGAACCAGTTCAAGCATCTCGTCCTCCCGACATGCTCATGGCCCCGCCCAGCCCACCAGGGTGAGGCGGCCCCTGCCGCCAGGGCTCACTGTCTCCCAAACACCCTTCTTTCATCACCCTGATCAGACCGTGACAGTCTCTGCCTCACAGGACTGATCCTGAGAAAAGGGACTTTGTCTTTTATTTCAGCACCAAACTAGAAACTCAATGATGAAGCAATGAACAAAAAGGTGAAAGGTCAACTGTACTAAATAAAGCGCCTTGAAAGCTGGCTCTGGGTTCCTTCCGACACCTGCTGACACTGCCGTTTTGATGGTGCATGCCTTGTGGGTTTCATCTCTGTCCACTCCTGGAATCCTGTGCTGTAAATATTTAAAAGCCAACACACAAGCCATGCCGACCCCAGCAGGACGGACAAACTGGCAATGCTGACCTGTCATTCAGATGCTTTGGTGGTTCCCTCGCATGTTGCCACCTCCATGGTCAGCTTTGAAGATTGTACAAACTGAAAAACCTACACGAATGGCCCTTTCCAGTGTCCAGACGGACATAGTCACCGTGGGTGAGGACAGCAGAGTCATGGAGTGACAGTTCCCACAACGCCAAAGGCTTTGAGCTGCACGTTTAAACTCCTGTCATTCTTGTTTCTTGTCTGGCAGGGGCTAATGACACCACTCTCCGTGGTGGCACTTTCAACCTTGCTGTTGGAGCGTGAAGAAAACACGGCGGAGAGAGCCCATTTCATAAATGTGTCCAGTTTCTCACTAGTGCTCTTCCTCGTCCCTGCCTGGGACCCCCTCCCAGGGCCTCTCTGCCCATCGGGGCATTAACACTGGAAGTCCCATGACATGCCTCCTCCGTGGAGCTTTTCCTGGTGGCCTCAGTGAAATGCCGTGTCCCCTCCTGCTTTTCAAACAGAAAGTGATCAAAGCCAGTGTCCTCTGCACACTGACAGGGACAGGGCCGCATCCTCCCATCCTACCTGCCTCAGAACCAGTTGTTCACTCTCGCATCTGATGGCACTGTGCCTACGAGATGTCTGAACAGTACTGAGGCCACAGGCCTCACCCCATGGGAATCCCTGGGGAGTGAGAGCAGGCACTACTGTGTCGGCCACGTTCCTGGCCACGGATGAGAATCATTCTTCCACAGAAGGCTCCCCGAGGACTGGCGCTGAGTCTTTACTCAAAGACATGCCCAACAGTACACTCAATTCCACCCAGTAACTATCTACCAAGGACCTTGGACACGGTAGGTCCTTAATAAATACACCTCAAATGCAACATTAAAATTTGTCACATTTGAAGAAAAGAACATCAAACAACAAATTTTTATTCTTCACACCATGCTCTCTGATAAACCATCCATATGGGCTGAATCCTTCACGTACAACCTGCTGAAGTTGCTTATTTTTCCTCAGCTCCTCTGTCGCACACATTCATGCTGCACGTTAGGATTTTCTGTGAGACTGGGTCTGATGTACTTTTTTTTTTAAAGAAAATTAAGAAAAGCACTTTCCTCCTCTCTTCAAGCTGAATGGACATCAGGCCTGGATATTCAGCAGCAACCATGCTGGAAGTAATGGGCTAGCGTTCAGGGCCGGGCACCCCTCACCACTGTCACACGGAATCAATCAAAGCCTCCAGCACACTGAGGGCGGCGGCCTGGCTGCCGTGGAAGGTCTCTGCAGCAGCTGCCAGTCAGCAGGAGGCCCAGGCTGTTTCCAGAAACCACAGCGATTGGTTGCTTCCTTCCCTCCTTTTCAATTCTGCAGGGAGCGCCTCCCGGCCACACACCAGTGTGCCTCGCATGGGAACCAGGTAGCGGGCATTGAAAGCTGACTTTGGAAAGGATGCCCTGGCCTTGCTTTGCTCCACCCCTGGCCTGAGGCCTCTGCCGGGTTCTCAGGGACGTACACGCATGACCCAGGTCCACTGGGCTGTCCTGGCTGTGTCATCCAGAGACATCTGTTCCCTTATTCTTCAATGTTATTTGCAAAAGACCTACACTGCCTATGTTCAATCACATGCAAGAGTTAATTTACTCATAATTTTAAAAATAAATGAACAGAGTGACATTTCTGTCCAAGAGTTGTGCAAACGCCAAGAATTGAAAGACATAGTCAGGTCCACTAACGATTATGCGATTGTCATAAATTGTACAAGACACGGTTTGAGCAGGCACACTCCACCATCTGTAATCACACTGAGTAAACAGCCTCACACATGCTGCACACATGCAGCAAACAATTGTTTGGAAGTACCTCTTTTAAGAAAAAAGAAAGAATATCAAAGAAGTAATTATGGTAATTTCTTACACTTATATTTCAGTTATTATTGCAAAACGACATCCAGTACCTCTCTACACAGCTCAGCAAGGTATCCTGCCTTCCCCCCCGCAACTGCCCAGACCTCTGAGAAAATAGTTGCAGGCAGTGTCCTGGTTTTGAATAGCTTCTGCTGACCGTATTTGGGCATCGCAAAGACCAGTCTGGCAAAAAGACTGACACTTGAACCCCTGACTAGATCAGTACCTGAGCTCTGTACCTTTCAAAACACAGTTCCTCCCAGAAATCCCACTGCATGCATGGGGTGCATTTGTGTGTCACATGACTCCATACCCGCCCTCTGGCTCCACCCTCCCTGCCAGCGGTGTCTTGGGGAAGGAACTTGCTTTGAGCGTGTGAACAGTGTCACAGAGCTGTTTTACTGGCCTTCTTTCCGGCACGTACCACATGACCAGAGCCCCTACTTCTGTCAATAGGGTGATGGGACGGGGTGGGGGCGGGGCTTATGAGTGCCTGCCCCAGGTACCTGTCCTTCGTTGCTCTCCCTGAATGAACTGGGATGGGGGACAGGCAGGTGCACCACCACCTGAGCCTAGAGGAAAGGAAGCCGTGAACCCTAGCGGCAGTGAGGGTAGTGAGTACGGAGGAGTGAACACGTGAGTTGGTCAAAGAACGAGGAAGCCTGGTTGAGCAGGCACTGGGCTGGAGTCCGAGAGCAGGTGCCTGGACTACCCAGGCAGCTGCAGCCCAGGAAGGAGGTCTGAGGATGCACAGGTGTTCACAAAGCCGTGCTGGCACCTCAGTCTATGGAAGAGACTGCACGCTGCAGAGATGACAGCGCGGCCTCTCCAGGGAGTCGTGGCCGCCTGCCCTCCCCTCAGCCACCCCTCCCTGGGCACCATACTGTACGTCTCCCTCAGTACATCCCTGTGACATCCTTGTCCCTCACCTGAGCACCCAGCCATCAGGATTGCACCTTCGTCAGCTCCTATTTCCTTGGTGGCTTTGTATTCAAACCACTATGAGGCATCACAGTGGGCACAGTATGCATCAGGACCAGAACTATGGGCTGGGTGGCACCTGCATTGAGTATGAACCCCTCTTGTTCTCAGGGCTTCACCCTGTCTGCTGTTTGTTCTGAAATAAACCCACCACGACTTTCTTAGCTTGTCACTTCTCCAGGATGTGACTGTCTCCTTTACCCAACACCGTTACTGTCACCGTTACCTGGATGTGGTGATAGGCACCAAGGACTTACTAGGCAACTAAACACAAGCATTTCAAATGCCCCAAGGACGTGCTGTCTTAGAGCAGAGCAAAGCAGAACAGGACGGTAATGACATGCGCCATATATTAACTTAATTAGCGTTTAAGGGTTCTCAAAAGACTCTGTGTTCAGTAGCAGCAGTGAGTGAATTCAGGAACGTTCCACAGAGGAACGGGGGCCCAGGGCCCACGGACAGATGTGCAGTGCTGTCCAGCTGCTGCCCACAGAACACAGCGTTTGGTTGGTTGGTTGAAAAGACGGTGCTGACCGACCTCAGGACAAACAGATATTCTGCCTTCCAGGCAGACACAGTGCCTCCGTGATGAACCAAAACCAGAAAATTAAAGTAAGTGCATTTTTGTTGGAATTCAAGTGAAAGTCACTAGATTTAGTCAAAATTAAAAGGAAAAAAACAAACATGGGACCACCCCATCCATGCTAATGAATCCTGCGGTAGAAGAGGCCAACAATCAATCGTGTGCTGGGAGAATCACAAGCAACTTCCAGTCAGGACCCACCACTTCACAAACCTCTGTGATGCCGAGATGTTTAAAGTGACAGTGACAACGGGGCATTCCAGGACAAGAGGAACGAAGAGTGGAAGCGACACGGTTATTTGGAGGGGATAAGCCCGGTCCCTCTGAGCAGAGAGCCAGGGAGAGAGTTCGTGGGCCAGTTCTCCGCAGTGGCCCCAGGATCCGGAACAAAATCGAAAAGGGCTGTGAGGACGAAGGGACACGCGACGTGAAGCGACTGCTGACTGTGACATCGGACTGGGTTTCGGGTGAGAGGGCGGGCGCAAAGGTGAGGTCCATTCACAGCACGGTGCAGTGCTGACCCACCCCCACACCTGGCACAAGAGGAAGGAGGGGAGCTTCCCAGAGCCAAGCAGAACCAGGGAGCATTGGGGCAGCAGCCCCACAGGTTGATGGCCACGCGGTCCTTGGGGGAGGCTGGAGTGGGGGAGGGGACGGCTCTGCAGTGAAGGTAAAGTGATGACTTCGAGATACCGGATAGTCCGAGTAAGAGAGAACGAGTCCCAGGAGGTCCTGAGGGGAGAGCGAAATGTTACCCTTTAATGGGAAAGTCTGGCACAAATGATGGTGCAACAGGCAGATGAGCAAGTCTTTTCTTGCCCGTTCGGTTTCACTTGGTGGCAACCTACTCTATTAAGATGTCGTTGAGTTAAATGCCAGACGCACTACTGCACTTTAAAGGACAGATTGCAGTAGGCCGGCCCCACACAGGCCCGCTGATCTTTGAGGGGCGTCTGGCCCCCACTGGACGGGCGGGCTTCCTCCTACCAGCTCCGCGAGGTCTGTGCAGCTGGGGCCAGCACTGCGGGCCTGGAAAATGCCCAGTCTGACTTGGCTCCCAGGACGGCTTGTGCCAATGAACTTCAGCTCCGCTCTGCAGGTGGTAGAGCTGGTTGGGAACAGAGTGCTGGTCACTAGGACCCAACAGTCTGCCCCTCACGGCTCGTCCTGCTCTCGGGCGCAGTATGACCTCCCCACCCCGCCTCGGCTTCTCCTGTGTCTGCTCATCACACCTCCTGGACTCCGATCCTTGTTGCCAGGTCCCTTAATCTGCTGAGTCTCCCCTCCCTTGCTTGACTTTACACCTGTCCAGTGTCCCCCCTAAATCCAAATTGTCACCTGTCATTTATTTATCAGAAGATTGTCCGTATGTTTGACTCTTGGCCAAGTCATCATTGTCTCCAAAATACAAACGCACCGTCGTGTGAGTCCCTTCAGGTTGTTCTCTCGATCCTCCCGGGATGTCAGACCCTACCCGACAGCTGCAAACACACTTGCTGCCCCGCCGGGCGCCTGTCTCAGCCATGGCTGAAGCTGTGTTACGTATTTTTACTTGCTTTTCATCATATGTTATAAAGTGGAAGTTTTCCGAAGTTTCTGTGAGATACCTATCAATGTGATGTTCACAACATACCAGATGGTGGAAGCAAACCAGGGTAACGCAAATTGAAAGGACTTTCAGGGACGCCCAGTATGCAATTATTTACAATACTCCCATAACGATTTCCAGCATCGCCTACACTACACACCCAGTGCAGACATAACTAATCGCTTCGGTTTCCATGTGTCGCTACAACTCTCTCCCTGTGCCAGTGAAATCAGAAGCTGAAATACTTCCATCTGCTGTTCATAGGCAATTATTAGCAGATTTGGGTTTTGTTGCAAAGATGTGTCTATAAAGTCCATTTCTTTCCTACAGTAAGGGTAAAACTGTTTGAAGAAAAAGCAATAAAAATGAGACAGAGATGATTTGTTAGGTTTTCTTTGGGGAATAGTTGCCCAAATGACCTCTTTAATTCACATTTGCTGCAGCAACTAGGTAGATTTATAACATGCTTAGAAAGTCGGTAGGCATTCCCGAGGGTCTCAGGACACACTGATCCTGTGACCAGATGGACAGAAGAGCAAGCCTGGTCCAGAGAACCAACCAGGGACACATGTGGCCAGTGAGGCAGTTCCACCATGGCCATGGAACCTGGGTGTGCACGTCTGTGTCTCTGTGTGTGTCTGTGTGTGTCTGTGTGTGTGTGTGCCAGCAGACAACATGGATCGAGGTAGGAAAGGACTGAACGGTGATGCTATGTACAGACTAAGTAAAATCAAGCACCTCTGTAAGGCTAATCAGTACTAATGTTTCAACAAATCCATGTAGAGTGTCCTTATGATGTTTCAATTTCAACTACCTTTTCGGTTTGCTTTAGACTTCTAACTAAGAAAGGCTTGGAGGTGTCATCGGGTGTAGCCTGAACCCAGGCCGGCAGCAGACCACAGATGCAGCACGGCAGCCCCTGTTCGCAGACCCACGCCCAGACTCCGGGAGTGGGTGGGCGAGCACAGCGGTTCTCGGGCCAACCTCAGAAGCTTGCTCTTGCGGGACAGCCCTGCTGGGGAAGCCCAGCCCGTCACTGGGTGAGGGGCACAGCCTGCTCTGTCCGGCTGACCGTGTGCCTGTCACCAGCGGTAACGGGCATCTGCAAAGGTGTACCCGTCAAACCCAGCCCTTACCTGCTCCCTCTCAATGCCAGGCCCTGGTCGCTCCATAGGACAGCCTCTGATGTCAGGCCATCTGGGTGGTGAGAATGTTCGGTGACAGGGTGACATGTGTCCTATAGAGAAGTGCGAGGGGCACGGGGACAGCGAGTGAAACAAGTGTAAGACCCAAACTCACTGGTCACCGATCACCTCGGGGAACCACCCTGAACAGTACAAATTCCAAAGTGCAGTGACTTGACTTCTATTTTAAAGGACGACATGGAAATGTATGTTAAGTCTGAATGGTAGGCTAGGCCACCCCGTGACCACCTCCACATGATCCTGGACTCCCAAGCTGGACCATGAGACTGGAGGACGGCCAGACGGACCCACCTCAGGGGAGGGAAGCCTGCTGGGTTGTCGGGAATCCAGCTGCTGCTTCCAGATCAATGGCCCCGTCTTAGATGAGCATTTAAATCTGCACAGGGCACAGCACCAGGTCCCCAGTTTGAGGACAGTTTGTCATCAGGAGTATCTACGACACCAGCCGTGATGCAGACACACCCAACATCCAGGAGACCGTGAATCAGAGCAGGTTATGACGACTTTTTTAAAATCCCGAAGTTCCTAGGTCTTTTCTAGCAGTATCACATCTGACACTCGGAGTGACCTGATTGTGTATGTATTGTGTGGAAAAAAGTCCTCCCAAACTCCTGACATTGGAGGCCACCGGCCAAGAGAACCCTTGACCACCCTTTCTGGAAAAAAAATTAATTGCTCTGCCCAGGAAAATCACTCCATTCAGCCAATTGAGCTATGTGTACATTTCCATCACTGCAGTTATCAGCTAATGTAATACTCATCTATTTAATGTTCACACGTGGACAAATATAAATACGATTTTAAAAAACAATCATCCCTTAAAATTAGTGCCAGAAAGAAGCAATGAGAGGAACTTCACTCTTCCATTGGGCTCTGACCAGCGATGCGGAGCCTTGCTCGACATCGGTTCTGCATCTGACCGGTGACGAGAGGAAGGTACCAGACCACTCACAACCTGTTGCTACCATCCAAGCACCACCTTCACAGACCGGGTGTGGAGGCCAGGCCAGGCTGGGCCATCAGGAGGCACTTCCAGGTGACACAGACCCCTCCTTGCTCAGAAACAGCTTCCAGTCAGGCTCCTCCCAGGCCAGCAGAGGAGGGCCTGATGCCCCCTCACTGCGGCTGGTTCTTCAACCGCTGGGAAGAGGTCCCTGCTGTGCACTGAGCCTGGAGAGCTCAGGACAGATGAGTGACCTTTGAATGAGGACAAGCGATGTGAACTCACTGACAAACCCCCTGGTGCTGGAGCAGCCGTGACAGAACCAGCAGAAGCGCGGATGGCAATGTAGGCACAGAAAGCCCGGCACCCCCACGTCCCAGTGACCAGTCAGAGCCCACATCTGCTGACAGAGCTTGAGCGTTGTCTGGCAATGTTAGTCAACACCATAAAAAAGTTTTCCTATTTGAATTCAGACTTGTGCTTTGAACTGTGCTTTTATTTGGTTAGAGATGTCTGCTCAGACTATAAAGCCCAGGAAGGCACCAGTCACTGACCTTGAGCTGTGGACGCCCCAGCAGCAAATGCACAGCCACACACCAGCACACCACACAGGCCCACTGACTTAGTTCTCCTGTGTGTTAGCTCAGTAAAGTAACTCGTTAAACAAGCTAATTCTTAGAAATTGAAGCTTGTTAAGCAAATGTTAAAAATCAAGGCCTTTGCCTCAATGAGGACAAACACAGATCAGAGGGCAGGAGATGGCTGTCTGCAGATTAACAGAAAAACACGAATAAAAACCAGGCCTGATGACTCAGCGGGAGCTCCCCCTCCAGATGGGGTGGAGTCATTAACTAGAGCACAGCTGACCGTCTCCCTCACCTTTTAAAAATGGACCCTCCCTAGAGGGATGGCAGGTATTAATGAACTTCAAAGGACAGAAATACCTACATGTTTGCTCAGTCTCAAGTTCATAAGACAAAGTGTTCTATCAAAAGATTGTCGCACTTGACAGCATTCCCAGCTCTGCCCTCGCAAGTAGAGGAAGTTGAGGCGGTACATACGCTTGTTGTGACGGGTCCTGCCGGCATCAGCTGACGTGCACGCTTTGTTTCTGCCACCAGCAGGGACTAGGACCAAGTATGGGCGGGAGAGAGAGACCCGTGGGCCTGTCCATAACAGTCTGCTCTGAATCAGGACGCAACCAGAACCAATGCAGATCCAAACTCTTACATCTATTTCGGTGTACAGGCACTTGTCTCTTTGGAAACCTTGTCGAGAAGGAGAAAGGAACCTGAAACGCTTCAGAAGGGGGCATGAACAGGACCCTCCACAGAACAAGGGCGGGGCCTGGCCCTAACCAGGTCCCTCAGGAGAATACTGAGAACTGCGGTTGCGATGTGGAATCTGCTTCTCACGTTAGCGTCGATTCACATGCCCAAGCCTCATGAACCTGCCTCCTTGTTTGCTTGTGGATTTTCAAATCCAGTTCAGTGTCTAGATGGAGAGAAAGAACCGCCCATGCCCACGTGTGCCGGACGCACTGGGGGCACTCGGAGGGGAGGCTGTCGTAGACACCGTGAGCGGATCCCCTCCGCCTGTGACCCGTCCGTAGGTCAGAGAGAGTGTTGGAGAGCTCGACCTGCCGCTGATGAACAGAAACGTGCTGGGGGTCTGGAGGGGGGCTCAGCTGCTGAGACCTCAGAAGCTTTTCGAGGGACATGGGAGTGGCTCAGAACCTGGTTTCCATGGGAGAAACGGTTTCAGATGTGGCATTTGGTGACCGGCAGGCAACACATCTCTCGCCTCCCCAGCATCATCCCTCCACGAAGTGCCGGAGTGCCCAGCTGCTCGTCTACGAGGCCAGGCAATGAGACTCGGTGAGAGCTGTTCTGCAGATCAGACGAGACGGTGTGTGGGAAGCAAGGCTGCACTCCAGACACAGAGTGAAAGGAGAAGGGGAAGCGTGTCCTACTCCGCCATCGCTGTCTCTCCAGGTGCAATGTGCCTGCAGGAGCCACGGTGCATCCAGCACATCTCAGCAAAGCTGGAGCCGCTTCTTGGTGAAGGAACTGGACTTCATGCCTTCTGGCCCCATTCTCAGGCAAGATCTCACTGAACTCTAGAGTCCCCCAAAAGAGCTGGGAGCCTGTTAAAAATCCCCCAAAGTGACTGAGCAGGTCTGAAGGGAGTGCTAAGAATTTTATTCTTTTAGCAGCCCAGGTCATCGTGGTAGCTGCGGTCAGTAAACAACACTTCACTCTAAAAACTGAATTTCAGGAGTAACATCCAGCTGTTATTTACATACAAAATTCACAGTGAAAAACCCGATATCATAAAGGTGAGCAGAAAGAGAAAGAAGCGGAGAAAAGAAAATGACTAGACTCCAGGGCGTAAGGGATATTTCCATCCAGTAAAAAACCTCCATCACCTCGGACAGATGGTCCTGTCAAACACCTTCAGTGACAGGAAACCGCGGTTCTCAGGAAACACAGACTATTCTGGGTTATAAATTGATGTAGAAAATGGTAATTCATAGGTTCTTTGAAAGGCTGAAGAAATAGGGATATTATTCAGGACAAATTATATATGAAAGCCTTTGTAGACTTGATTGAACTAGATAAGTTCAAAACTATTGACCACAAGACAATTTCAACATCCAAATGTTGGACCCTCTACCTGAGCCCACTGAAAAAGCCCACTTCCCGTGGCCACCACGGGAACACACCTTTCGCTGCATCTCTCAGGAGCCATGTTTCAGCCACACACACTCCGCACCCCTATCCCGGCAGCGCAAGGAACCAGCAATAAAATCTACGTAACCAAAATATTCTGCAATGCCATGAAGATTTTAAAATACTGGTCTGGATCAAAACACCTTGACTGAACACGGGTACTCGAACAGCCAGTTCGCCCTCCCACTCTGTCAAAAACAGTGCTTCCAGCTTCACCCCAACACAGCTGTCCGCCAGGTGCGGGAAACGGCTTGAAGGCATTTCCTCGTTCCCTGTCCCAGAGGAGCTCACAACACCCGCCAGTCCTGGGTGGCTCTGTCACGCTGACAGGTGCTGGGCATGTCACTGTCACTTATGTACAAGCCACTGCCCTGTTATGGACACACAATCGGGAAGTGTGGGTGCTACGCACTAACTTCATCTTGGATTCCTTTCATCTTAATCTGCCTACGTATTGTCCGGAACACAGACTGCCTAGAGTAGTCTGGGACTTGGAACAGGGTGGGAGTGCCCTGCAGACACAAGCCTGCAGCCCCAGGTCCTGCGCTCTGTCCAGGTTCCAACTGAGGGCCCGGCTGCCCATCGCCTCGTGTGCACCAAGCCCCACAGACCACCCCCCACGTCTGCAGTGGAATCGCCATCCGTGTGAAATACCCGGGTCCCAAGGAAACCGTCTTGTGGATGTGTCCAGTGAAAACGGTTTCTATGGCTACTTTCCCAGCAGGATCTGGCTGATTGTCCTTGGACACTACACAGCACCCAGTGACACATAAGTCAGTCTCTCTCTCTCTCCCTGCAGAAGTGCCTTCGTGCTCCACTGACACCAGGTGCCACTGACCTTGCACTGCCAGCCCGGCCTTGGGTTCTCCCACTGAACATGTACAATGGGAAAGTCATCCCCAGACAAGGCCACTCTGTGACCGTGAGGGAATAGGACACAATGGCACCACCCCCTGTCAGGTCTGAGTTCAAATGCCATGAATACCACCTGAGCCACAGAGACTAGACATCCTGTCTCCAGCTGAGGGAGAGGTGGCCGCTCCCCTGGTCCACCTTCCCGTGGCGGAGACTCACTGGGACCCCCTCACAGATCCACCCTGCCCTCTGAGGGTGCCCAGCCCACACGTGCACCTCCATCTTGGACCCTCCCCAAATCACCTGCAATGCCCAGATCCTAGGAGTCCCTCCTCACTTGGTCCTGCCCTGGGGTGAGGGGGAGCCCCACACAGCCCACGGCAGGGGCTCCTGGGGGTCTTTGCAGGGAGCACACAGCCAAAACTGACTCTTGGAAAAGCTGAGAAACTTTCTATCTGCAAGACACTCACTAAAACTCTAACATAAAATAAAACAGCCCTGCTTAGTGTGGCTCAGTGGGATGAGCGCCAGCCTGTGAACCAAAGGGTCTCCAGGTCGATTCCCAGTCAGGGCACACACCTGAGTTGCGGTCCAGGTCCCCAGTAGGGGATGCACAAGAGGCAACCGCACACTGATGTTTCTTTCCCTCTCTTTCTCCCTCCTTCCCATCGCTCTAAAAATAAATAAATAAATATTTTTTAAATAAATAAATAAAATAAAATGAACCCCTTCAGCTTATTTTCTTATACAGTGCATTTTATGGCAAAGGAGCATTTAGGAGAGTTCCTGTTGTGAGGTACAGCACGAACAAGTGGAGGGTGCACCATCTGTTCAGTATTTACGAGGAGAAGAGGCATGTTTTCAAGGAATGAGATTCAGCATATGACATCCACACGCTGGCCCCATGGGCCAGGTCCACGGTCCTGGGCGCCGTGGGATGACACCCCATAGCACCACATCACTGCATTTAATCCGTGTCAATGGATTGAGGTGAGAGAGCACCAACTTGCCCCGTTCTTGCTTGGCTCGATTTTATCTGCACTAAGAAAGCTCATTTTTACCTCCAAGCACAGCAATGGCCTAGTTTCTAATAGAGCAGGGTAAGTCACCGGCCCTGAGCCGTAATTGGAAGACATGGAGCACGTCGGTGTGAGTGCCCCCGGTTCACACGAGACCAGAGCTGCTGCTGCATCACAGAACTCAGACACGTTGAAAGATGCCAGGGGCTCTCCAAGCACCAGTCTTGCTCTGTCTCTCCCGGTAACAAAGATTTCCCTCCTACAGGGTTTATGCCAACAGACAATTTCCTTTGAAGGGGATGATAACCCCACCTAAAGTCACTGCCATCGACTCTATAATAAATACAGCCCAAAGGACTTCATGCTCATCCTCTCTAAGCCTCACAAGACACCGAACGGCATGTCCGAGTGTCCACACTTCACAGAAGAGCACCCGGAGCCCAGGAATTAAATGGTTTGCTCCAGACACAGTATGAAGGGATGAGCTGAGACCGGAACCCACTGTGTGAGACGTGTGTGTGTGTGTGTGTGTGTGTGTGTGTGTTCCTTTTGGGTGAAATTACTTTCAACACTCAACATTCACTATGTTTCAATATATCCCTCTGTGCACACACACACATTCAAAACTTGCTATTGTTACCATTTTGGCTGCAAGCTCAGAAAAGAATTTATTCCTAAAATAAATATTTTTGAGAACATGGGGCTTAAAAAACACCCCGTTATGATATCTGGAGCTGTCTCCTGTGCGCCCTCAGGTCCTTTCCGAGGGCTCTGGTGGCCTGATGCTTGTCCTCACTGAGAGCTTACCCTCGGAGACGCTGGCCCCACCCTGTGGTTCCACCGCAGCTCAGGGAGTACGGAGAGAAACGAAGAGCTTTTTGAAATAATATTGTGAATCCAGGCACACACGCCTTTCTTCTCTCTTTCCCTTTTCTGTTTTTTCTTGTTTGAAAACGTTGCTCAGTTAGCTGACACTATACAAATGTCCTCGAGGGTGGGGGCCCGAAGGACACCCTGGCCCTGCCCCGTCATCAGTGCCTTATCAGGTCATGTCACTGTCTTCACGCTGCTGTTATTAGCATTTTCATGGGTGGGCATGCTTACTTTTACCAGATTACACGACTCCGTGCAAACACACGAATCCCGTGTTTGCTAACACGATTATCTTCTCACTAGCAGAGGTCCCTAACAATTTTGAATTTTCAGATTGTGAGACATCCAGAGATCGGCAATTGTGAAGCACAATGCCATTTCAGCATTATCAAAATAAACAATACTCATTTGTTCCCATTATTTTTTTAATCTGCTCCTTCAGAATCCAAGCCATCCACTCCTGGAACCATTTGCATTAGAATCATCTCTCACACCCGCCCCTGTGCCAGCCTCTGGAAGGACTGGACTTATGGAGAATTTACTGAAAAGGCATCTCTTAGAGGCTCAAGGATGGTCAGCGGGAGTCAGGCCGTAAAGAGAGCGTGGCGCGGGGCGGGGCCCAAGTTTGCACGCTCCGGATTTCTGCTGGCATCGTCTCCATGAAGATCAGGGCGTGGGAGTCCAGGGGACCAATCCCACAGAGCCTGCTGTGCCCCCTGCCCCGTCCTGTCTTTAGCTGTTTATCTCAATTCCAGAGAGCTCATGCTTCTGTCTGGGAAAGCTGCAGTGAGCCGAGCAAACCCAAGAGACACCGCCCCAGGGTCCCATTTCTCCCGTCACAACAGCCTCTGCTTCATGGGAAGAATCCACCCTGTGCGGAACCAAAGGCAGCCGCTGTCTGGCCTCTCAAGACCCCGCCTAGTAAGCACACCTGCCCCCAAGTCTTCCCTCTGCCTCGCCTCCACCTTGCTCATCACTTCCCTTCCAAGTCCCTCATTCTGAAAATAAAAGGACTCTCTCTGAGAGGGTGGAGGCCAGATGCAGCCATCCACGGCCTCAGCTTCTGCGATGTCCAACACACTTCTCGTCCACCCGGCTCAGTCAAACCTGAGGACGCGCCGGCGCGCCTGCCCCTGTCACCGCCCGCCCTGCACACTCCACGCTTCTGCAGGCAGCCTCCTGCATCCCGGCCTGTTACCTTTCTGGGTCTTTTTCTTCTCTGACCGCTGCCATTGAACTTCTCGCTGCTGTCGCTTTTCTGAGCTGCATCTTCGTTTATCATGGTGAGCGGCTGGTAAAGCAAACAGCCCCGGCTGAAACGCAGCCGCCTGCGCCGCCCAGCAAGTGTGCGAGTGTGCACTCACAGGAGCTGAGCAGGGGGTGGGGAAGGGGCGCGGGAGGCGAGCACGCCTCGTTGCCATGGCAGCAGCTGCCACAACTGTTTATCTGACTGCATTGTTAAATCCGACTCCACCAGTGCACGGCCGACCCGCTACAATGAAGGAAGCCTTGAGAAAAGAATGCCAGAGCCGCAAATGATCTGGGGACTCGGCCGGTTGCTTCGTGACACACCCTCCCTTCCATCAGCTCTAACCTGCACACACACACACACACGCAGACCTGCATGCTAATGCGCAAGACCCTCCCACAACTGCACACGTACCTCACACACCCGCACACAGACCCACACAGATGCACAGACTTGCACATCACAAACAGACCTGCAAAGATGCATGCAGACTGCACACATCCACATACACGCGTACCTGCACTCACCACACACCAACATGTACACTCACACACCTGCACACCCACAAACAGACCAGCACAGATGCACACAGACATGCACACAAACCACAAGACCACACACAGATCCATACACCTGTACAAAGATGTACACACCCACAAAGGGACCTGCACACACCTGCACACAGACCCACACAATGCCTGCACATACCCGCACAGAGACCTGCACACTGACCCACACGCACCTGCACGCAGACCCACACAATGCCTGCACACACCCGCACAGAGACCTGCACACTGACCCGCACACACCTGCATGCAGACCCACACAACCACACACCCGCACACACAAATCCATATAAGCAGGAGCCATTTCACAATCCTGTCGGCAACCCCAAGATATTGATGCCAGACTTGGATCTGAGGCTGCTCTGTCTAAAACTATAGGGGTCTGACTCAGTAAGACTGCTACCCACCACTTCAAGTTTCCTTTATGCCTAGTCAACCCTCAGATATTTCCTGAGCCCATAAGCTTATCCGCCTGGAAGGCGTCAAGAACTGTGATGGGTCTGAGATCCGACCTGCACACTAATTAGTCCTGGGTCTGCGAGGAAGACGGTTATTTCTCAGGGCAGAGCGAGCGGCTTGGCCGTTGGCACACACGAGTCGATTTCCCTTGCTCCCAGCTCTCGTCCTAGCGTGGATCAGCCAGACAGATGCTGCACGCTGCATGGGGTGGTCTGTGCAGGGGGACCCTGAGCCCAGGGAGCCCACCTCTCTTACAGCAGACTGTAGGCGTGCCAGAGCTCTGCTCCGAAAGAGCCACCGTCTTTACAACACTGGATGGCACAGCCGCTTGGTGTCTGCTTCTCTCTCTCAAGGCTGCTCACTATACCGACATCCTCGAGAAACAGTCTGGAACAAAGACATCAGCGCTCTGCTTGTAAGATGTACAGAAATGTAAGATGCCCGCAGAAAATTATCTTTTCAACAGAAAGTTTCAAAAGGTATGAGTTATTCTTCAGTGAAAATAAATGCCAAATGGGTCTTAGCAGCCCTGGAAACTTAAGTAGAAGCTCAGCAGGATTTCCCGCACATCCTCTGCGGTCATTTCCATGTCTGCGCGCTACGTTTCACAGTTGGCCTAGTTATAAATACCTGGAAGGTCTTACAGCTTCTCCGGGTTTTGCCGGAAAGACTGCGGCACACGACAAGGAGCAATGGATGGGCATCGGCACCCGCGGGTCTCGGGCCCCAGGCTGCCTGAACTGACAATGTGACTCACAGCAAATCAAATCGCACACCTGACCTAACTCTCTGTTTTCCTCTGAGTGTGCGATCACTTTCGTATTTTCCTTTCACATACGTCTTTACTTTTTTTTCACTGCTACAAGTCCTTGCATTGATGAGCCTTCATTTTAAAGGGGAAAATGAGTCAAAGGGAAGTGAAGGAGCAGACTGAATGGCCACCGATTCAATAACAGAGTGTAATGGAGCTGACATCATGCCCAATTTTCTTTTCTTTTTTCCACCAGAAAACAAAGAGATTGGAAAACACATGAGTCTACAGCACCTAACTTTTCTCAAGGTCAACAAATGAAGTCAGAAAACAGCGAGGGAAATAGAAGTGCTGACGCCTCTGATACCAATCACCTGGGCCCCCAACCACGCTGACATTCATGCAGATGCTGCAGAATTTCACCCCCTGGTTTGGACAGAAATGAAGAGTCCATGAGGCTTGAAAACTGAGTCATGTTTCCTCCTCTCTTCCCTCACCTGCACCTTCCTGCCTTCAAGTGTGTCCACGCAAGGCCACCAATAAAAGGAGACAGGAAAACCGAAGTGCAGTGAGATCACATTTTTGCCTGGGAAGTTACCAGAACTCCTAGGAGGAGCATCCACTCCGGTCTTGGTTGGTCAGTGAAAAATTCCCAGATAAAAATATCTATTCTTATTTTCTTCCTTCTCCCTAAAATCTACTGACCTCAAGTCCCAGACTGACCAGGGAGCTTTCCCAACAGCAGCAAAGCACATCCGACTCGCCTGCGCCCTCGGTCACAGTTCTGCGTCCTCCCTGCAGGAACCGCGAGGGCGAGCTGCCTGCTTCATCTGCGTTGGCCTTTTTGTGCCCAGTAAACACCTTGAAATGTAGACCAGGGTAACCTGGGTGCACCCAGGACCCCCGGCACCACCCCTGTGATGTATGCATTTTATCCGGAGGGATGGGCACCGTGGGGCTGCTTCCTCCACAGACTTGAAGAAGAGGCAAGAGGAGAGAAGCCCGTTAAAAACAAGAGGTGGTTGGGGCCCTCACTTAGCACAAGGGTTCGGTTCCCAAGTGCCAGCATGCCTGGTTCTGGAAACTGTGTTGCACCAGACTCGATCCATTCCTGGAGAACCCACAAAACCTTTGGACCCCCAAAGAGTTTCCAGGTAAATCTAAGCTGCCATTTTGAACATGTCTTCTATTTTTAAAAAAATGAACTCCATGCTCTGCTGAAGGTGCCAAAACGCACCTCATCATCGCGGTGGCCTGAGCAGGGCGGGAGCAGGCCTGTCGACAGGTGGGAAACAGCCAGGCAGCTCGTTCTCGCTCCGCGGGGCCCCGCACAGCGGCCAGTCCCCCTCTGCACCCTTCACTGTGTGCCTGCCAGGCCCAGCTCTGTGCTCCACCCAGACACGAGATGGGCAGCCACCAAGATAGACGGGACCTTGTCCTCGGGGCAGGAGGCAGTGGCTCCCCTCACTGAGAACTCCCCACCCCGCCTTCACCTTCCCTGTGGCCTGGGAAGGCACTCTCACATTGGCTGCCATCTTTCTCATTGGCATTTTCTTCCCAGCAATGCTCGGCACACAGCAGGCAATGCACAGCCCTTGATCAATCGGATAGATTGCAGATAAATCAAGCTACTCGGGTATTATTAGTTTAATTAGAAAATGCCACCCGGTTACAAGCTGAACAAAACACAAACAGCAGATTCCTCTTCTGGGCCAATCTAAAGAACATTTGTGCCACAGTTAAAATTAATCTTGATTTTCCCTTCTGGTACAACATTCACCCTCAAATGTACCCCCACTTTTAAGGATGTCCTGTTCCACCATTTAACCTGGGGCTTCCCTTGGAGGCAGAGACTCTGCCTCCTGAACTTCTTTGGTGATTCCCAGACTCATCCCGCCATGCTGGCCAAGGTGACACAGTGGCATTCACAGAAAAGGGAGCAAGCAGGACAGAGGTGTCCCCAGCACCAGACCCATTGAACCCCTGGGTCTGATGCCCTGGCTGGCTGCGCAGGATCAGCCAGGAAGCCAGGACACATCTTGAAGACCCTGGAGAAAGCTCTTCCCATAACTCAGAGGACCAGCAATGCCAGGGGCAGGGCTGTGACAATGTAGGAGGGAGAGTCAGGACAGGGGACTGCCGGAGGTCATGATACAGGGGTCAAGAGGACAGTTCTGGTGTCCCTACACTGCTGTGCCCCCAGCACACAGGGAAAGTGCTCATTTCACCTGCTTTTTATCATAAAGAGCCACATGCCTGGCTGGGCTCCTTGACAAGGCTGCATGCAGTGACGATGACAAGTCCCACGTGACTAAACTTGGAACCCAATCCACAAACTTCTTCAGATTGTGAGGAGCTATTCTCAGGGAAAGAAATCTCTCTTCTCCAAACATACAATTAAGGCATTTTGTGATAACAGAGTTGGCATTTGATGTGAGAAGCTTTGTCCCATTTGGGTAGCATTCCCTGGAGGGCACCTCGCCCTAAGTTCCTGGTCTGCTCTGCAGGACAAGGAGTCAGGGCCAGGACGCATCCCGAGGTTGAGCACCAGTCGAGGTACAGCCACAGGCAAGTCCCTTTGCCTGCCTCTCAGAGCCTTTGTTGCTGAAATGACGGAACTACATCCTACGGATGGTTTCCAAGGTTGGGCTACAAGCCTGCCACCCTGGTAGACACCCTGTCATTCCAACTTCAAGACTGAGGTGCTAACCACATGGTGGTCCTTGGAACCCTACTTATCATGCTTCTTGTGTGCCAACCCAGGACAGAGGCCACTTCATTTTCCTCAAGGGCCACCTCGTCGAACAAGAGCCGTGTGAGTGTGCCCACAGAGGGCACGGGGCTCTCCAGGTGGACATCAAGCCATCTGACACCCACTCCAAAGCCTGCGTCTCTGGACGAACTTGCTGCTTTCCAGGGTGGGGGAGGACGGCTTCCCTGGCCGTGAGTGGTGTGTTCAGAAAGGCTGTGCGGACAAGCGTGTGAGTGGGGAGTCTGGTGCAGCCTGGGAACGCGCCCTACAGGGCCGCTGCCCGTGGAGACCGAGCGACAAATGAGGCTCGTTTAGTGGCCAAGGAGCACTGACCGCCGTCCTCTCTGAACGACTCCCACTGGTGTTCCTGACTGCAGGCGATGCCAACAGCCTGTAAGTGGCAGGTTTGGGGACCACACCAATGTCCCGGAGACCCTTTCCAGAGCACCAGCACCAACAGCTGGGATGTGGAAGAAGCTACGCTCTCAGTGTGGAACCCTCTGGGGAAGCAGTTGAGAGGTGAAGGCAAGAAGGAAGGAAAGCTGGCCAGAGAAAGAGGTCTCCCACACAGTGAGGCCGCCACGCCCCAGGTCTGGAACGCCCTGTAGGCCCCGGGAAGTGGTGGTCGGTTTCCCCCATGAGAACCGAGTGGGTGCTGCAGCCCATGATGCTCACGGGGGACCGGCCTCGGCCACCGGCCTCAGTCCTCACACAGCCCTCGAGGAAGGTGGCTGCTCGTTCTCCCGCTTCCCACCAGAGGTACCTGAGTCTCGGAGACGGTGAGGCCTGATCAAGGCCCCCGGCTGGCAGCAGAGCGGGTGTGGACGCAGGTCCTTGAGCTCCGGTGCTGCCAGTTCACACTCTCATGTCCAGCCCTACCCCTGATGCTCCACACAGTCTGTGTCCCCAAGTCCGGGACAAACCTGGGGAACAATAGTTTTCTACAGGCAGAAACCACTGGAAACATAGAAACAAGAAGAGATGATTTCAAAACATTCTGTACGTTTTCCTCCCTCTGAAAACCTCAGACATAATTTAAGTCGCATATATTTTCCCGGTAGTGGAGCCGAGAGCAGTGCAGTAAATTGAACTGTAATTAATTCGAGTCCAATAATGCCATGATTGATACGTGAGGCACCGGCACTCGGGGACAAGGTCTTCATTTCTGGAGCCCTCACCCCACCCGGGCTTGAGAGTCAGAGCACAGTGGGTCACCCAGTCCCTGCCTCTCTCTGATGGTGACGTCACGCACGGCCCTGCTGTGAGGCCTGCACTGAGTTGCTCATCTGTGCTCTCCACTTACGACATGGTGGGGGGAGGGGGTCAGATGGGATTTCCCGGCTCTTAATGAGCGGCTTCTCCCAGCTGCTGCCTGCCGAGCCCGAACTCACATCTGCCCGCATCTGCCCCTCGCAGAGAACAAAGAGCAAATCCCTGGCTGCTGGAGGTTTCACCAGATCAGCGGTCACACTGT
This sequence comes from Macrotus californicus, assembly GCA_007922815.1. Classification (NCBI taxonomy): domain Eukaryota; kingdom Metazoa; phylum Chordata; class Mammalia; order Chiroptera; family Phyllostomidae; genus Macrotus; species Macrotus californicus. The sequence goes on along the minus strand of VMDR010001906.1, from coordinate 56,763 downwards.
CCCCAAGTCATGCCGGATACCAAAACACAGAAGCAGGGTAGGTGGGGACAAAACAATGCCCGTATTTTTTATTCTCTTTCTGTGATTGCGTGAGCCTCAGTCTTCCGGGCTCCCGCCCCTCGGGGAGCAGCTGGAAGTCAGAGCACCCAGTCACTGAGCACAGACACTGCCCACCTGCCCTGCTCTCCCGTCCCCAGGGCTTCTCTCCCCCCCTCAACAACCCCGCGCAAGAGGAGCGATGGCTTAAAGGAAGAGGAGGGTCCCCCAAATGGGTGAAAGACAGAGAAACTTGTGAAATTAATTTACTCTAGTGCATCTCTATAGGAGTCTGAAAAATAGCAATGTTGCATGCATAGCTCTCCCTCTTATTTCCATTAAAATTTACAATTTATTTCCAGACAAGACAGTTCAATCATCTGATAAATATTTCTCAGGCGAGTAAATATCTCACGGGTGAGGAAAGCAGTGCTGGCTACCCCGACTCCGCAGGGCGGCGGCTGCACGCGGCCCGTGCGCTCCTACGGTCACCACCCCGACAGTCCCACACGGCTTCCTGCCTCCACTTGCCTGCTCTCCCTCCGTCTCCGTCGGAGGGAGAATAACCAGGCCCCGTCATTTAAAAAACAGAACAAAACAAAAAAACCCTTCTTGTACCTAAAAGCTCCCGTACAAGAATTTTCCAGCATGTCTCTTTTTTTTAACGTTCGGGCTGAACCATCACCCTTCCTGGACCTGTACTCATGCACGGCCTTCTCCTTTCTTCTCTGTCATTCGGGTCACTTCTGCACACGCCTGTTTTACTCTGAGCTGCGAGAGGTGGGCCGTGCGCTGACAGGGCGATCCCCCGGCGTTTGGAGCCACAGCCGAGCGTTGCCGACTCACCCTCAGCTCCGACCAGAATTTTCTCCTGGCCTTTTCCCTCATTTCTTGTGCTGAGTCCAACCCTGTGTTTACTTTATGAGCAGCACCTACTTCCCTATGCAGAGTTTTTATTCCGTTTGTGAAACTACCTTGATCTTATTTCTGTCCTTTGGGTTCTCACCTAATTTAAGCACCAAGTACACACCTGACGAACGTATTCTAGGGTCGTTTTTCTGGGTCATCTGTAAAGACAGCAAATCACGTGGCCCCGCACCCAGCCTGCTGCCTGACACCCACAGCAGGGCTGAGCGGGGGGACTGTGGGGGTCCCTCTGCACAGCTGCTGCAGGCTGAGGTGACACTCGGTTTAGGAAACAGCAGGTCAGAGGCCCCTTCCTGATGATTATCTGACCGTTCACTACTGTGCTCTCCTCTGACTTTATCTTTGCTCTGCAGATGGAATGCAAGCTCCATGTTCAAGGTCACTGTCTGCACACTATCAGGCTGCTGCTTGTACCATTTATGATCATTCACACAGTATACTAGATATTAGTTTTTTAATGTGTTTTTTTATCCCACATAATACACAGGATTATTGACTCTTCATTGAAAGAGTGGATCTTAATAGCAGGTAAGTCAGGTGTTCCAGACACCTGCTGGCAGGACGGCCAAGTGCTGGCCAGCATCCTCGCCACCCTCTCACCTGCTGTGTCCCAACTGAGCTCCATTCAGAGCACCCTCCTGTGGCCCGCCAGGTCCTCTCCCCAAGGTGACTCCCCTCTGGAAACCTGTCCTGTTAGGTCCACTGCCCACCCTGTGAGCGCACTGTGCTGTCCCCACCCCACCCGCGGCAGAAGCATGTGACTGCAGAAGCTGAAGGGGCCACGCCCCTGTCCCTGCTAGAAACCAGGAGACCCGCCCCCTGGGTGCCACCCTCACAGAGGCACCAGCCCAGAGGTGCTCGGGGAAGGTCTGCTGGGTAGACTGTCTGTCACTTCTCTTAACAGCTTTACCCTAGCAGAAGAAATGAGCTCACCACGGACAGACTGGAAATCTGAAATACGTAACAAGACAGGCTGTAGGAGTGCCCTTTGTCACCACCATATCTCTGTCGTTTTTGACAGCAACGGAACGATGCCACCACACAAAGAATTCGAGCATTTCATCCAAAGTCTCCCCTCCTCCAAAACAGCTCTATTTCTGTAGTTTTTTAGGGAATTTCTACCAAAAGACAGAAAGGTTTCTATTTCTATTTATCTCCTGTGTACCTCCCAACAGAGACTAACAGGAATTTAAAATTTGTGCAAATGGAAGTGTGCCATGCATTCGGTACCAGTAAAGGACCATGGGTGTAAGCCACGCCGGACGTGGGGACGTGCGGAGTGCGCTGCTCCTTAGTCAGCGCTGGTCACAGCGCCCCCCGCCCCTGCCCCAGACGGGCAGGGCACAGTAACCTAGGAAGGCTGCTGTAAGTGGCACCAGCAGCAAAGAAAACCCCAGAATCCTGCGGGCTCAACCGGGTCCCTCACAGGACTGACGTGCCTCACCTCCAAGGAACCAAGACCAGGGGTCTGGAGACACCAGCCCACGGGGGCACGACCGTCATACACAAGGCAGACTATCCTCGTGGCACGTGAGTTGGCGATGGCACTGCCCCTCGAAGAGGCTCTGAATGACCCCCAGTGACGATTCGTGACTTTATGAAGCATCCCGGCCAGAGCTACCAAAAACTCACACACTATTCATGCCACACATGTTCGCATCTGTCCCCAGGCACATGAGTCAAAAAGGCATCACTTACTCTCCAAGGGACCAATGACAAGGAGGTGCAGGCGCTGCCCATGTCCGCCAGGGAGTCTCCCCAAAACCAGCGGCCCCGCTGCCACTCTGTCCCTGCTCTCTTTGTCCCAAGCGCATGGGAGTGGCTGCCTGGGAGTGGCCCTGAACCTCCCGCCGGGACTGCATGACGCCCTCTGCAGACAGCCAGGGTTTCCGGTGACCCCGCTCAGCCAGATCAAATCGCCTCTTCCCTGGACGGACCCTCCCGTGCCTGTCCGCTGAGTGCCCACATCCTGCCCCAGCCACCCGTCCGCACTTTCCTTGCATCGCGTCTGAGACGCCCCAGCCCCGGGACACGCACCTGCGGGCCTGGCTGTCTTTAGTGTGCCCACACAGTTTTGTGTGGCCTCTGCTAGAACGCACTTTAAAACATCAGGAGATGTGTGTCCGGGTTCTGACTTCTTGCTTCTTTTGGAAACCACGAGCCCCCCTCCCATGCAGCCACCTGCCAGCATGGAACCTCCTGCTCCCCGTGACATGGGGGGTCCTCTCTCCACACACCGGGCCCCAAGGGGCAGCGGCCACTCACACACCTGTGCTTGCAGGGTTGCTTCCTCAGGAAATTTGCCTTCACTCTGTATCCACCCAAGGTCCAGTGCAAACTGGCCAAGACTCGGAATAGTTCCCTTTGTGCCCAACTTTCCCTTAACCTGCCTGCTCCTGTTTCCATTTCGGCCCTGAATTGTATATATCAGGAGGTTTTATAAATTTTATGAAGGTGAAGTAATCTCCTTAGGCTCCCCTAAGCATCACTTCTCAGTATTTGAAGGCACATGGCAAATAGTTATACCACCCAGGCCAACACGTGGCTCAAACGCTTCTTTCTCCACAAAGTAATTCCTGACCCTCCGTCCGTGAGGCCTGCTCCCAGCCTCGAGGCCCCCTTCTCAATGCACACACATTCGCAGACTCACAGGGAAAACAAAGAGGAGCCTACACACACTCACAGGAACCCGAGGAGCGACATGCAGCGCTGCTTGCCGGCGTGAGGCGGTGGCTCCGTCCACGGATGAGCAGTGTCCACAGAGGGGTTTAGCGAGGTTCTGAACAGAAGAGACATCATGCACCGGGGGTTGGAGACGATCCACACAGGCACAAAGAAGAGAGAAGTTTACGCTGGTTTGGACGAAGCGACGAACACAGGTAGAGACGGGCCGGTCAGGAAGTAAGCGTGCGTGGACGGTGGCAGTGGCTCGAGCCCCTGTTGCCCAGTGTGGGGTGGGGGTTGCGGGTTGCAGGGGCAGTTCTACACCTGCTGCCTTGGTTTAAAAAATGCAATGTGATGGGAGTGGCATCTCAGATGGGTCCTGGCTGTTAATTTAGGATAAACTGGGGAAGGGGGCAGAAAATAGCAAAGGAAAAAAATGAGGAAATATTTAGAGAAACATTCAGGGCACTTTGTTCAAGGACTAAGAATGCAAGGATTAGGGAAAAAGATGACCGCTTTCAGAACTTTAGCTTTTGAATAATAATGAAAGAAGGATTCAAAAGTAGTAGACCCACTGTGTGCTACAGAAATAAGAAGTACAAAACTAACATAAACTACGTCTGAAAATGAACAGGCGCAGTCGGGGCAGCTGCTTGTGATGGGGGGCTGTGGAGAACCTGGACCGGGGGGCGTGGCTCCCGCCCTGTGAGATTATTAGGGGGTCTGTGAACCAAGACAGAGGCTTAAGGTTGGAACACAAAATTGGGAGAAATGGAAGCTGCGATCTGAACAGACTGTTCTTTCACGTCTGGCCTGATTTGCCCTACTTTCTGTCTCCCCCACACTCAAGGTGTGCTTGAACACAGACACCTCTCAGGCTCCACACAGATTTCTTCACCATCAATCCTGACTCTATCACTTTCACAGAAATCCAGGTTCTGGAAGAGGAAACCTGCCCTTTTCCTGCAGCTTCGCTGTATGGATGACAGCGACCTCTTCAAATGCAGCAACGCTGAGCCAGGCCAGATGGAAAACGCAGGATGGGGATTCGGCTGATTTCTCAGGACTCGTCAGGGCATCACCCAATCAGGGGAAAGTGATATGAAGTCTCTGCTAAAAATAGACCGTGGTTCCTCCACACTCACCCCCCGCAGCTCCCTCAAGGGTAAGTGGGTCACTGTCGCTGATAGGAGCTGAGCAATCACAGGTTCAGTTTTTAAGTGTCTCTCCCATGGCAGATCTAAATGAGTGAAACACGCACCAAAATCCCACACACACCCAGGGCCCAGCTCGCCTGCAGGACCACCAGAGGGTGCCAGACCCCTCCATGGGGCCCTGGCCAGGTGTCTGAGCACAGGGAGGGTCTGCCCCGAGCCCCCCCATCAGGACAAGGCCATGGTCCTGGCACCGAATGTGGGCTGCAATGCGGGTGAGAAATGTGCAGCCTGAGGACGAGAAACAGGCTTTAACAGAGACGATGCTGCGTCTGCTAAGCCTCAGTCTGCAACCTGGTGAAACGTGCATTTCATACCTGACTGGAGCCATGTTGCTGAATTTGCTAAAGGTGCTGGCCTGTGAGTTTTTGTTTCTTATCCAATATTTACATGTGATCACCGACACTATGTGGACAAACTGACCGCCTAGCCCAGGCTCCCTTCCCGGCGGAGAAGCACGCACAAGCCCACGCTGTTTGCAGAGCAACCATGGGGGCCCTGAGCACCACAGGATCCCAACGCTTTTGTCTGTTAATATGAAATTACTAAAAGGGGAACCTTTACAAGTTCCTACAGTTTACAAAAGAGGGATCGGGGTGAGAAGAAAGCTCCGGGGCTGCTGGCTACACGGTGGAAAGGTGGGGTCACGTGGCTTGAGCGCGGCCTCGTCACTGTTGTTGGCCTTTTAAACCAGTGAATTCTTAAAACAGGCTTATCTAAGGGGCTCTCCTTCCTCAGGGGAGTGGCTCCCATGGCCGCCACCCGTCCACGCAGATTTAACAACCACCGGGGAAGCAGAAAGGCGGCCACAATGAACTAGAAATACTGTATATATTTCAGAAAGCCGACTCCTTAGAAAGGTGGCAACGTCCTTTTACCTGATAATGTTTCTTGGTGTTTTTTAATCGCACAGAACAGATGAAATCGATGCAGTTGCGGGGAATGGGATGGGAAAGGTGCGGAGGTTTCTGCCCCGGCTGCGGGAACCCAGCCCGGCTTTGCCCGCCGCAGCCACCACACACTGCGCACCGTGCCTTCCATGCACTTGGGGCATGAGTGCCCCACACAGCCAGTGTTTACGTCATGCACTTAGTTTCCTTACAGAAATCGAAGGAACAAAGCTGGAGCTTCACTCGGTGCTGGGTCACGGCCCCCAGTGTGGACGCCACAGGCCCTGGGGTTGTCTGAGTTTCTCACTAATGAACCTTGGGTGCCAACCCCTGACTTCAGTGAACATGCTGGAAGAAGTTGTACTTAAGGCCACCACAGCTCGAGGGAAAGGAGAATGGAAAACGCAGGCCACCGGCACCAGCAGGGGTGAGGTGCTTGCCCCTCGGGAGCTCAGTCTCGCTGCATCACGGGCCCCCGAAGCTGTTCCCCCAGAAGCTGCTCGTCGGACCATTTCCCGCACGAGCATTGAGTCAGTTTGGGCTGAACCACGTGAGACCCAGGGATCAGTGGACTAGAAAATTCTCCAACATGGAGAGCACAGTGTCACCTGAAGTTCATGTCAGCAGGAGGTTGCTGATTCCCCAAACGGCTTCGCTGCAGAAGTCAAGGACAGTTTTATGAAACATGCCTGGCCCATCGCAGGCACAGAGCTGTTGCAAAAGTCCCTCGGGAGCCACTGAAATCCGGGGACGAGTCTCCCAGGCGCAGTGGGAGTGAGGGGCCGTTTCTACACAGAAGTGAATTCCCTTTCGGTTGAGAACTTTTTTGGAACATGTACTTGAAGAGACAAAAGACAGGAAAACAGGAGGGACAACCTCACAGAGCTTTGTCTGGCCCTAAACTGTACCACGATGTTCTCTCCCTCTTTTGATCAATAACATTTCTTTCTTAACCCAGCGCTTTGCTGTTCACAAAGTTTACTCACATTTCCTTTTCCCAAGAGCCCAGCAGCACAGGGAGCTTGTGAAACCGCAAACACTGGCTTCTTCCTCTCTGGGGGCTCACTGCCTCCTGCCTTTTAGATTTTAGCCCCCAAAGTCACCCCTTCTGTGTGAGACCACCCCGGCGACCTGACCTGGAGCCGTATTTCACCCTGCACGCTGCACTGCACTCTCTTTCCCTTTTTGCTCCTTCGCACTATCGCACCAACACCACGCACGCTACTTAAATGCTCGCTTTCCTCCCAGTCAGAACACAGGCCTGGGGTCTGGCCTGCTCTGGGCTGTCCACGCCCTTGCCCAGCATTGGGAAAACCGCCTGGTGCATCCTCGTAGGTGCTCGTAAGGGCTCTTCCGGTGAGTCAGACTACTCTCTGCACTGGTGTCTCCTCTGCGAAATGTCACCATAGCTGCCACCACGCCAGGCTGTGGCAGAATAAACCCAGACAGAGGGCACTCAGCCCCGGACCTCACGTGACACACACAGAACCCACGAAGCCAGCACAGCCTCTGCTTTCCAGGTAAACAAACTGAGGTGTGGAGACTTTACATGACTTTCCTAAATCGCACAGCAAGTACTTGGTGGTGGGTGTCTCACCAGGATCAGCTGTGACTTCTACTCCAGTGTGTTTTTAAACAGAGATTATCCCCTGCCATAAATATTACTTTCTGCACAACCAATGTTTTCTGCTCAGAAAACGCTTTGAAGTAAAATGCCTCATAATAATAGCTACCACTTAGGCAGTGTTTGCTAAGAGCCAGATGTGGGCTGTGCATAGGCTTTTCTGTTCACACGCACTAGGACGGACCAGACTGGCTCTCTTCTCACCCTCACTGCTGACACAAAGCTGAGGCACGGAGCTGCTCGTAAGTTGACCAAGGTCCTGGCCTCCAGGGAGGCAGAGCTATAGACTGCCCCCACCCCCACACTCCCTGCAGCCCACCCAAGCTCCCCACCTGGCACTGCTCCCCCACATCCCATGGGGCTCCCTTGATTGACCAAAGGGGGTCTGGCTTTGGTGATTCGTGGGAGAACAAAGCCCCTGACGCATCTCCCACTGAGTCTGAGCAGAGCAACGGGAATGGGCACGGGAAGACGCGTCAGGCTCAGAGGCCAGGGCTCAGAGCCCTCCCTTCATTCACAAAAGCTGCTATTCATTGGGAGTTCAGAGAAAAACGTCCCCTTTACTCTCAGTGCCTCTCACACCCCAATGCCCAGCAGCAACAGCTGTCCTGTCCTGCACCCTAGACCGCGGTCCGTGCTGGGATGATTTAGTGATTAATGGCAGAGCTGCTGCCTCATGAGAAATATCTGCAAAAAGAGTAAAAAGGGAAAGTCACTCATGGTCTCTACGTCCCTGACCCAAAGCCGCTCTCTGGCTCTGCGCTGTCCCAGTGATGCTTCAAACAAAGTCACCATCTTTTGGGAGAATATTGACCAGGAACATCTTATCATTAAAACTTCTTCAGAAGCAAAAGTGAAGGATTTCTTTGGCTCAGGGGATCACAAAATTATAAACCAAAAAATTCCAAGACAGTGAAAATGGGAAATAGCTTGCATATAGATTTTTTAAATGATAAATATTTAAAATGGAAACATCCTTCACAGCTGGTATCACTCTACTCGCTGACAGCCTGACCAGACACGTGGTCTCTGAAGCCCCGGGGAGACCAGTGCAGGGAGCAGCCTCCACTCCGGGTGGCGCCCCATGTCTGCGCAGGCACCCCAGCTGCCAGGTGGTGAGGACCCCGCTGGTCCACACCGAGTTTAGAAGCACAACCCACAGCATTAACATGTTCAGTTGTATTTCTCTGGATTTTTATGATCATAAAAAATACTTTGACTATTTCAAATTTCAAATTAATGATCTAATTCTATTAGAAAACAGAAAAATGGAAGCTTTCTCCCCAAAACCAGATTCTCAGAAGTACCAAAATTTTGTTGAATGTGATTATAGTTTTCTCATGTACATAGGTATTTTAATGCTCAAAAGGATTGTTAATCCATGCTCATAAAAAACACACTTTTTAATTTCGTTTTAATATTAACATTATGCTTTCAAAAAATTCAAATACTAACATGAATAAAAATAGTTGGATTTACTCAATCATCAAACACAAGCACAGTTTTTTTTCTGGAATATTTTGTGTTTTGTTTTACCTGATTTATTTCTGTCCAAAAAAAATCAAAGGCTATACAAGATCAAATAACATCGTTTAACTGAAAGTATTTTGCTCGGAAGAAGTGAGTTTTATATCCCTAGGGCCAGTTTTAGACACAAAACGTGTGCTCACGACTTTATTTACCAGTGTGGTTAAAGTAACGTGCTCTGTGTGCTGATCTCACACTTTATGGGTAGTGACAGACAACTGATAAGAACTTTAAATATAATTGAGAAATACAAAATATTTTTAACTGAAATATTTAAAACATACTGGCAGTAGATTATTAACTAGCTATTTTATATACTGAATCTGTAAGCATATATATCTTTAAATGTAAGTGTTTACATACCTCTTTAATTGCTATTTTTTTAAAGATTTTATTTATTTATTTTTAGACAGACGGGAAGAGAGGGAGAGAAACATCAATATGTGGTTGCCTCTTACAGGCCCCCCACTGGGGGCCTGGCCCACCCAGGCTAGTGCCTTGGCTGGAAATCCAACCGGCAAGCCTTTCGTTCCTAGGCCGGTGCTCAATCAGCCACACCAGCCAGGGCCCTTTAATTGTTATTTTAAATGAAAAGCTTGAAATCCTATCATAAATGCTCAAGAACAAGGAAGTTGCATAGTTCCTTCACTTGATTAATTTGGGGAGAAGTCCAGCATTTTAGGAGATTTGTGTTCACCTTGGATTTATGAGTCAACTGAGATGCAAAGAAAAATAGCCACAGAGGACTGCAGGGTTAACACAAGGAACTGACCTCCTTGCAAGGATCAACAAGCAACTCTGTTCCATCACAGCCCCAGGAAACGGGCACCGGGCCAAGAACGGGGGCAGCCACAAAGCGCCCTTCCAGAGGGTCTGAGAGGATGCAGCCGCCCACTGGTGGCTGGAACCAGGTAAGGGACCCCCAGAGAGACCGCCCATACCTCTGGCTCCTGTGTGCCTGGGGGTGACGGGAGGGGACTCCATGCTGATGTCAGAGCAGGCACATGCCTTACAGGTCTGCCCTGGCTGTGGCCCCCAAACCACCTCAGGACATTTGTCCCAAAGAAGTGCCCGTTTTCGACTTAATTTATCTTCCATTCACATAGGCTTTCCTCCTGAGAAAACATGATCCGCTCCTATAACATTGATTCTTCACACAATGGCCCCTTAGAGATTCTGCCTCCAAATCACACCGTGCATTTTAATTGTCAGCTGGTGTTTTGATGGATGGTCAATGACTAATACCCCTAAAAGTGTGGCTGTTACTCCGAATAGACTGAATTTCAAATTTTCTCCAAGCCAACACAAATAGCTTTGTAAAATGACTTCCCGTCAAGCTGCCTGTGTTTTATATCATTAATTTCAGCCCATTGCCTCGGGCCACAGGGTGCGGGTCTCCTGCACGCAGGCATGGAGACTGACAGCTAATGTGTGCTCTGAATTGAATGTGATAAACATTTTGTGTTGTTATTTTCAAGGGAAATGTCACCGGGGATTGGGAGAAACCCCCACACACTTCTCACACGCACTTCTGTCCCCAGCAGCCCTGCGTGCCAACAGCCACCACACCCAGGTGTTGGCTGCGGAGATGGGCTTGGTGTCAGAGGATCAGTGTGGGCGTCACCTGGTGCTGGAACAGTGGTGGAGAGGAAGCTCCCGAGCGGGCGGGCAAGACCTCCTGCTGCCTGCTCCGGGCGTCTCCAGACACCGCTTGCAGCGGTTCAGATGCCACCTTCTCTGGCCACGGTCCTGACTCATGCTCAGGACATAAACCAACCGGAGTGGCAAAGGGCCATCTGAAAATCTGCACGTCCCTAGGAGATGCAAGTCCAAGGTGCGGATTAAGCCCCAGTCACACAGTTTCTGGACCGCCAGCCGCAGCGATCTTCGGAGAGCCTGCTGCCCAAGCCTCCGTGTCCTCAGAACATGACAATGGCTGTCCCCAAGGGCACATTGCTATCAGGTGGCAAGGTCAAGACAACCTGGTCTGTTGGTCCACACAAGCCATGGTCCCAGCCCACTCTGCCACGCTGCCTTAACCTCTTCAAGTTGCTCAGAAATGAAGTGAGCTGTCGCTTACGGGAGGGTGAGCTAGATGCACGAGGGAGGGCCAGTTAGTACGCGCTTGCTGGGCAGTTTTTATCCAGCTCCATCCCCAAAAGAAAGTGATTTCATCTGCAATAACCTTTTATTTGTCCTTGAAAGTAATATATTCCTAGAATTAAAGGAAATCAGACACTGTGAAAACGAAAACCTATCTTCAGAAATATTTATTTTAATTCCATTTTCACCCAAACTTTCCGATCTGTAATTTGCAAAAACCAGGTGTGCCCCACGGAGATGACCAGGCCACATGTCTGAACACACGTATCTTCCCTCATAATGGTCTCTACATCCACAGCCTGGGCACGTACCAGACGTGAGCAAACCACTAGAGATGGTGCACCTGGGCGAACGGACAAAAACCAAAAACAAAACCTGGACCAGCAAAACTGGGTGGAATCGCGGGTGGGCATCATTGCCCCCATAGAATGACTTAGACTAAGAGCTACCCAGAGCCTCGCAGCCCGAAGCACAGAGCTGGCTCCCAGGTTTGGATTTGGGCTCCAATGCTTTGTAGCCACGTCACCTTGGGAAGGTGCCACTCCACTCCACTCAGGGTCCCGATCTGCAGGGTGGCAATCACGATGGAGCCTCGGGGTGTCACCATCGGTGCCAGGGCCTTCATACACCTCATAAAGCTCAAGTCAGTTAATAATGAAATGCCCATAACAGCAAACGGCTCATCCGAGTTCTCAAAAACGTTGGCAATTATCACTGCCTCTTAGGTCCACAAGCAACTCAGTCTTTGATCAGTTAACCATCCTGTGAAAATGCAAAGCTGTTTTGTTTTATTTTTCATTTCTGAAAGCTTCTTCCAGCTCTTGCCTACTTCAACACCACTTTCAGCCAATGGAGAGCAGGGTCTCCAGGCGCACTGCTCAATGTTAAAGTTTAATTCCTTAAACTGCATCGAAGTATCCCTTGCAAAGTTGAAGTGAAACAGTCACACACTCTCTCCCTCCCTCAAAAGTTTAGTGACTAAAACAAGACTTTGTGTGCCGTTAAGATGCTGGTTAGCACAACCCTTAAACCACCCGTTTTGAGTAGTCCCAGGACAGGGCAGCTGATAGTAAACGCAGAGGCTTTCACCTTGGACTGATCGTGACCACGTCCGTGTTTCCGTGCACTTGTGAAGGGAAGAGTGTGCAGACCACAGCCGAGCAAACAGGAAGGCAGCTGTAGAGCAGTTTAACGCTCCGATGTAAAGTTGCCTGAAAGCTGACTTCCGAGGAACCACACAGCCCTTCTTGTCTTCATTCAGCAACTGTAGGTCCACAGATTTTCACCAGAGGATGTTAGGACTAGGCAGCTCTGGGGGAGTCTCCAGGATCAGCTTCATGCTTTCTAAACTGTCTGTGTTTCAGATAAGAACTAAGTACTAAGTATGAGGAGAAAAAATAAAGTTCTCATTTTGGAAAAGTGAAACGCCAACACTGATGTAATTTCCTGGAGTCCTCAGGTGTGCCCAGGCATAACAGAAGTGGGAATTGACACTTCCCTCCCAAACAGTCAGCAATCGTGTGCTGACCACTGGCTGTGTGGGGAGCCCTGGCATCCGGGCACTCATGACTCACCGCCCTGCATGCCCTGACCTGATTGTAACTGCAGGGCAGGTCATGGGGTCCCCTCCCTTCCAAAGCACAGGGTCCCTGCCTTGTGCTGGGGTCCCTCTAAAATGTAACCAGTGGCTTCCGCCTGGGAGTCCAACGGAAGGCAAGGAGCTAAAGGCCTGGCCGCTGTTGCCATAGCAACCTGGTTTCCACAGCCTTAGTGACCAGCCAGGACTCACTGCCCCAGGGTCGCTTCGTTGATTCCAAGAACAGTGACGCTGACCTTCCAATTCCGAAGCTATATAGCCCCCTGCCCATCCCTCGTGGGGCTGGGGGATGGCAGACAGGGGTCCGTAAGCGCTCCCAGGGCCGGAACGCGCTTGGCACGGCTGCAAAGTGAGGACGGATCACTCGGCTCTTGGAGAAAACGTCAACAGGGTCAGGGTCCCTGTCGCTAGCATCACAGGGTGTCTGCAGACAGAAAAGCGCATCAGCACGTTCACACCAAACCCCCTCCCAGCTCCAGGTGTGTGTGTACAGGTGCGCTGCCCCCTGCCAGGTGCTTGCAGGCCTTTTGCGTCCGTTTTATAGTTAGTGCACCTTCCTCACTGAACAGCCGGTCCACTGCTTTAAACTCAGAGCTGCTTCAGCTGAGACGGTGTCCAGAGAGTGAAGAAACTCATCCAAGTTAAAAATACCTAATGTCTACTTAAAACAGTTTCAGACTCTTGGGGCATCTGTCATTTCTGGAACACATTTCAGCCAAAGGAAAGCATGACTTGCCATCACTGTGAGAAACCCGCCCGACAGCACGTCCACCTCGCTGGGTTCTGGTGCTGCTCCAAACACAGAACAGAGCAGAAAACAAGCAAAGGCCCACCCACCAGCAGAACAGCTGAGTTCGTCCGCACGTCCCACGTCCGTGTGTCTGCCCGGTGGGGATCCAGCTCCCGACAGCCCTCTGTGGGCACTTCTGTGGGCAGGTGTGCGGTATTGTCATTTAAAACATGCTGCTTGGGACAAATTGCATTTTTCCCTGCAGCCCTGGAGGGAGGCAGCTGAAGACCTGCAGCTGCTCCCTCTGATGCCCGCGCCTCACGCTCAGCTGGGCTCACCCAGCCCTGTCCCTTGTGAACAGGCTGTGTCTGAGCAGCTGGACCGATAGCTCCCACACAGCCTGGCTCTGTGCACAGCACCTCGGCCACCGCCGGCCAAGCCAGCAGACAGGGGCTGACTTTAGTAAACGAGGGCCTGGGATATTAGGTGATCGGACCATCCTTAATGACCAAAGCGGAAACCAGCCACTCGGTTCAGTAAACTCCTCTGTGCTCTCCAAGCAGAGTTTGGATGGCGTGACGTCTCCCTTTTCTGCAGCAGAAACACCTTGTTACTTTTTAGTTCGCAGACAACACCAAACACCTGAGGCTCACTCCAGGGACCCCCAACTTTACAACTGCCATGAACCAAACCGAAATCTGACACCCGTTCTATTTTATTTTTTGTAAGTGATTTTCAAAATTGTAGGCTACACATGGCTTATCATCAGAAGTCACAAACCTTCTTTCTGGTATGAGGATTAAATTTCCCGTCTAAAAACTCCAATTCTAATTAAAACCAAGATAACACCATATGATCTCACTCACATGTGGAGTCTGAAGAAGATAAACAAACAAGCAAAACCGAAACAGACTCACAGGCACAAAGAAGAGACTGATGGTGGCCAGGTGGGCGACTGGGTGCGAAGAGGTGAAGGGACTGCGAAGCACAGGCTGGCAGTCACAGTGATGCAAAGTCCAGCACAGGGAATGCCATCAGAAATACTGTCATAACTGTGAGTGGGGCCAGGTGGTTGCTGGAAATATCGGGGGGCACTTTGTTAAGTCATACAGGTGTTTAACCCCACGCTGCACACCTGAAACTAACATACAGTAATATTAAATGTCAATTGCAATAGAAAAATAAAATTTTAAAAAGTCAGTTCAAAAGGAAAAAATAAAGCAAGAAAATTCCATTCGGGAAAAGAAAAGGAAAAGCTCAATAAGTCCATGGTGTAGGTATAACCCTGTCAGGATAAAAGCAGAGCAAAATCTAAGAGTTAAGCCGTGCATGCCAGCAGCTCCGAGGAAGGAAATGTGCACTGTGCGCTTCCCTCCACATGTACTCTCCTTTCCAACGTTTGCAACCAATTTTTAATTCATTATTTTTTAATTGAATGGTAGCTGCAATTTCTCTAGCTCAAAAAAAAAAGGAAAAATCAGTCATTACTTTGGGGTCACGTTAAGTGTATAGACTACCTTGGGGAAGTGTGTAGGCACTGACTTCTCCGATGTGGAGACGGGGTGTGCCTTACCATTTGCTCATGTCTTCTTTGCCACCTCGGGAACAGACAGAGCATTTTCTCACAAAAGCTCACACATTTTTTTGTCACTTATTCCCAAGTACAAAGAATTACAAGATAAGGTTCCCGCACTCAGAGTTCAAACACTGATAATCAAACATTCTGGCCACGAAAACACGTAAATATGATGCAATGCAGGCCACGGGAGTGAGACCACAAAGCCGTGGAGTTGACGCAGTGGAGTGTCACCTGAGGTGAAGAGGCGTCCCCCAAGAGGCAAAGTGGTGAAAGGCTGGACAGAAGAGCGGAGCTGGGAGAGGAGGCTGGAGACCCACAGGCGGTTTCCAGTGCGGGCAGGCGAGCCCTGTCCTGGGACAAGGGGGACCAGGCAGACAAGGGCTCAGCCCCGCTGGAGGCTGTGACCTGCCGCCATGTGCAGACTTCAGATACGAAAGGGCAATGGGCAGAGAAATTGGGGAAGTAGGAGGCTATTTCCATTTTTAAGGTGAGAAGTAACCACAGTCTAAACACGGAGATCAAGGAACGTGCTCCCCCAGACATGCTCTGGGAGCAGCGGGCCCATGAGTCCGTCGCAAATGCACAGCAACCTCCGGGAAACGAGACGCCCAGCGCGGACCTGCCTGCACTTTTCCTCGCTCACTTGTGTTTCTACCTAGAAGTCACCCCGGGAAACCTGGCAAAAGCACAGGACATTTGTCTCATGTGGCTGCAAAGAGCTGAAGGGCAGAGGACACTTCTGGCAAATGGCACCAAGTGTCACTCATTACAGCACAAAAGCTCTTCTGAATTGTACCCTGAGGGCCCAGCACATGTGGGGGATGCTGTGCCCACAATTGGGCAGCTCAGAGAGCGAGTGTGTCCCCAGCAACACGCCAAAGTTACCACGAAAAGGTGATTATTTAGTAACACTGGATTATCTAAGACTTAAAAGAGACTCACAGGTGCAGGACTCAGCATAAAATATCAGTCTCAAGTAATGGATTCTGTCAAGCCAGCCTTCTTATTACATTAAAGCTACTGTTTTGCTGAATACACATTTTAGAAAATTATTAGTTCAGTTTGTTAATATTATAATTTCAACAATACCTATTGAGCTAAGGAAGTAAATATTAATTTTCAATTTCATCTTGGAAAGATATTGTCATGACTATCCAAAGTCAAAATACATGTGTGTGTATGGGCACGTGTCTGTGTATACATGTGTGCATGCATGTGCATGTGTGAGCAAGTATGTGCATGTCCGCATGCATGCCAAATGTGTGGGGTCTCTGCATGCACACATAATGCACATGCACACATTTGTGCACATGTGCATATATGTGCATGTGCATATACGTGTGCATGTTATGTGAGTGTGTACGTGTCCGGATGTGTGCATTTGTGTGTGCATCTGTGTGCTTCCTCATAGCCACTGCTGTGAAGGCGCTGACCATTTCCACAGCACAGACCCGGGCAGACTATTAACACACATCTGCCACCATCTGACAGTCCAGCTCCCTGACCTCCCACCACTCCCCTTCACAGTGCACTTTGAGAAGGTCTCTGAAGAGTGTGCATCGTTCAGAGAGCAGGTGAGACTTCACCACAGGCTGCAGGATCCTTTCTGAAACTATCCGTTTAAAATCTGTCCCACCGTGGTGACGGACACCTGACCTCGCAGAAGCTGCCTTTACGACAGCACCGTGAGAGCCTGCTGTGCAGGGCACTGCGCCTTTCACAGGCTCCCGGCTCGTTTTCATCCCAGAACCATCAGCTGCGGTCGACATGAAACACCACCACACACGGGAGGAATCTTGTGGGTAAGTGTCACACTAAGAGGAGTAAGATCACCTTTGTCTTTGTGTGGCTGTGTCTACAGACTTCGTTTTCATCAGTATTATAACATAAATTGCACCATTAAAGTTAGTTATCAGTTTCTAGTCTACTATTAAATGGGAATTTTTAACTTGGGAAACTGAACATCTTTGCATTCCCGTTTTCTCATTTAAAATACGAGAATTAGATCTCGAGGGTTAGCTGTGGGTTTTTATCTCCTTTATGAAAAACACAGCTTGGAGGCTCACCTACCTGTAAACTGAGGTTGCTCCACCCACACAGCTGCAGCAGGCTGTCCCTGTGGGACTCGGACCCCGGGGTGGGATTGGGAGGGCGCCCCCCCCATGGACAGCTGCTACATCGTGCTTGGGCTCTCCTCCAAGCCCACCCCACTTGGGCCACCCAGCAGAGCTTCCACAGGGAATAAAGACTTTCCCCTCCTAGCTCACTACCTGCTCTCGTGCACACAGGCAGGCGGAGACCACCTGTCTTGTTTCCCTGGGGGGTCCGTTTCATCGCAATAGCATCAGTCGGGTGAAGGAAACTGCAGGTCGCAAGTCATTGTACGCATTTTAGCTGCTACTGTTTAACAAAGAGAAATGCTGAGACACATCCAAGTCAACCAGTCCTTGTACCTCCTCCAGGCACTGTTCCCCAACGTTGGCCACTGTGGGTTCGTTGGGAGAGGCCCCCTGCCGGCTGGCTTTCTCAGGATTGATGATTGGTCAAACAGTTGTATGTTCCCATGGGTTCCTAAAACACAGACCTCCATCCTAAACTAGCATCCTAAGCATTGCAAATTCTGTAGGTTTATATTTTATGTGGATGAAGCTTGTACTATGCTTTAAACATTAAAACACATTTGAATGGTATGTGCAGATATGACTTCGTGAAATAGAAACAAGTTGGCTATTTATTTACAGAAGCTACACGTTTCTCCAAACATGTAGCCCGGGGCTCAATAATAAACAGAAACCAGAGCTACACTGACCTGGGTCTTGAACCCTCTGATTCTATTAGCCTGGACCAGACATATTTCTTTAATCCCGACCTGGGGTCTCTGGTCTTCACTCCCAAGTGCTGTCTTCCAGGGAGAGCCGGGAAGCTAATGGGAGTCTGCTGGCCCCGGGAGTCACGAGACTGGAAGCTGCCCTTCGGCTGCTGACACAGCGTCCACAGGCCCTCAGAGCCCACCACCTCAGACCCGGACAGGACACCAAGCAGGTCCCTATGGAGTAGCTAATGTCCAGGCGAAGAATTGTCTAGAAATCAAAGTCTAAATTCTTTCAAGCTGACTCCATCGATATATTAATATATAGATACACTTTTATAGATCTGTAAATATCTGGGTTTTTGAATGATGACCGGGAGCTCCGGAAAACTCTGGAAGTGTCTACTGAGCCACATGAGAACAATGAGCATGCAGTGGGGGAGCCAGCTGCTCACGGTGCAGGACCTCGGCTCCCCGCACCCTCCTGCCCCCACTTAATGCGCCGAATGTGCCGGAAGAGGAGATAAACCCTAAAGTTCGGCTCATTGTTAGCCTGTATTCCCACACTTCGCACAATGATGGTAGAAGGCTATGCAATCAGACACAGAGATTAGTGCTCCCAGAGGCCAAAGGAACAATCGTTTTTGTCACTGTCTGGATACTTATTTTGTAATACAAATATATGAATTAGAAAATGACAAAGAATCCAATGTGTTGAATAAAATAAAATACACTATGGTGTGAGGAAATAAACTGTGTATTTGGAAATGAATCTCATTTTAAAATTCAGCAAGATGTTTTTCTTCAGGATGACAAAAGAGAGTTTTGCCTTTAAAGATGTCTACAAAAGCTGCTCAGAGCTAATGAGAGAAATGGGGTGATTACTATTATTAGTCGCGGTGGGGTGGTTGCTGACAGCAGCCTGGTTGCCATGGAGTGTGTGTTGCTTTCCTCAGAGGCTGGAGCAGCTCTCCTATCAACAACAGACCAGGAAACGGCTCCTCATCGCCGGGCTCTCCTTCCACCGGCAGGAGGAGCCTCAAAACGCGCACCAGACGCTGGGGTGGCGTCCTAAACAGCCTGGACCAGCCGAGCCAGCGCCACACTCCAGGTGCCTGGTCGAAGGTCTCTTCTCCCAGCGTGCAGGTGCAGCTCCCACGGGGATGCTTGGGTCACAGGTGCATCGTTCATGTCAGGGTGCCCTTGTCCCCGTGAATCGGCACCATGGTCTCTTTACCCTCTCCCCCAGGGCAGAGACTCTAGACAGTTGTCCTTTACCTAAGATCTGTTACCAAAATCTTCTCTTTTTAATCAAAATTTCTTGTGTCACTACATTTTATTTTTCAAGGACATGGGCATAAGTATGAGCTTTTCAAAACGAAAAAGTTTCACTTGTTGAGAACGAGTCTCTGCACATGCTTCCTAGCGCGTTTGCAGCATTTGTTAAATTCATATTCTCCGTGCAAGTTGATCACTCTGCCCTCTGATCACTCCCTGTTGGCGCTTCTATGTTCGGTAGTCAACGTGACTCTCTCCGTCCCATTCCAACAGTCAATGTGGAGTTCACTCCCCTCCAGACAGAAGCTTCCCCTCAACCCTGCATCCCAATGACCACACCCCTGCCTTCTCCTCTTCCTCCCTCTTTCCCTTTAAAACAGGCCCTGCTGGGTCGCTCGGTTGTCGTCCTGATGCACCAAGGCAGCAGGTGCGATCCCAGGTCAGGGCACATACAAGAAGCAACCCATGAATGCATCAATAAGTGGGACAAATAGGTGTCCCTCTCTCTCTCTCTCAAATCAATACATTAAAAATAAAAAAACTATTAAAAGCTTTCATGTCAATGATACAAATTCTGCTTTAATGTGTTCAGTTCCTTCCTCTCTGTCCCCACAACCTAAGCACCCACAGAGGAAGGCATGCAGCCCCCACCTCTGTGCATGCACAGAGCTGACTGCTCTTCCAGTCAGCTCCGAGCAGTGACCCGGGAGCCCTCAGAAAGGAAGAGAGACCGAGACACGTCTGTCCAGGCTGGAATGGGGGCCGGGTAAGCCGCCGTCAGCATGAACGTGGTCTCACCGCACGTCCCACTGGAAAACCTCCCAGGCCAGTGTTCACCCACGACTTACGGGGCGCAGACACCCACGTGGGCGATGAGGGCCTCTCGGGAGGGGCCAGCTCACAAGTACGCAGCCAGGAAAAGCCAGGGCTGTTCAGACCGCTTCCTCGCTGAATGGCGCGCCGGCACACTGGCCGAGGCCGGCACCAGGGGCTTGTGGGTCACAGGAACACGAAACAGAAGTGTTGGCAGCACACGTTGGCACACTGAGTGTGCCGGTGAGAACGCCCATTATGTGGTGCTTGTCTGCCTCTGACTAATTTCAGGTAATACAACTCCCTCCTGTCACAAATGGTCAGATTCCATTCTTTCTTATGGCCGAGCAACATTCCTGGCATACATTTACCATTAACTTTTTCTCCCCTGAAGAACAATATAAAGGAACAAACAAATCTGAAACAGACTCACAGACACAGAGAACAGACTGACGGTTGCCAGAGGGGAGGGGGCATCGGGGCTGGGTGAAAGGGGGAGGGGTCAAGAAGTGCAGACCAGCAGTGACAGGACAGGCACAGGGACATAAAGTACAGCCATGGGAACAGAACCAACAATATCGTCATAACTACGTACAAGCCCAGGTGGGCACTGGAAATATTGGAGGGATCACTTTGTAAACTACATGGTTGTTTAACCTCTGTCTATACACCTGAAATAATATAAAATAAAATTGAACTAAACTGTAATTTAAAAAATAGATAAAAAATATTTTTAAAAAGAAACATCAATTAAACGTAAGATGGGACCAGCTACTTGGGCACCTGAGCTCTCCCGATAATAGAAACCTAAAAACGAACACCACACGCAGACTGGTGGTGCCCAATGTCCCCACAGGTGGGACCCAGTTACCATCTTTAAAGAATTCCCCAAAGAGGAACTGGTGCTCTAATGGAGTGATCCGACCGCTGCGCACAGAGGAGCAGACCCTGCGTCCCACGGCCGGGAGCTGTTGACACCCAGAGGTGCGTTTGCGCGAAACAGGACGGAGAGAGGCGGAGACCTGGGCCGGCGGGCCAGCCCCGCTGGGCTTCCTAACAGAAGAAGAGAAGAGCAGCGTGGGCGTTCGAGTCACGGGTCACCTTGGATGAAACTGCCAGCCCTTCCTCTTCATTGATTTTCTCCAGTTTAATTAAACCCACTTTTCTGTATGGCCAAACACACCAAAAAATGAAACATCATTGAGTTGTGTGTTATATTTTCCAAAACATTTTTAGGGTCCTATAGATTTTTTCCTTTCACTTATATTTACCTCAACTATACACCTGGCAACCTAAAAACTATGAATATACCATTTCACTTGAAGGAACCATGTCTTCAAATTCACTGTAGCAAAAAAAATAAAAATTTATGAGCAATAATCACCCTGAACTCGGGACACGATGAGCCCTGCACACGAGCCTGCCGAGGGGAGCACACTCGCCTTGTGCAGGACGCTGGAGGAAGCCCTGGCCGCCCCAACAAGAACACACAGTGCCAGCCGGGCGATGCCTGAGAGGTGCTGGGCTGGGAAGAGGAAGGTCAGTTGTAACCCAGGTTTACGTCTAAGTAAACATTCACTTTCTTTCCTTTACCCACAGGTAAGGCACTGGGATGAAAATGGGGACCAGGTGCCCCCACAGGTCCCTTTCCGTCCCGTCCAGCTTCCCGCCTTAAACAGGCCCAGGCCACACCTGTGCCAGCTCCTCCTTCCTTGACTTTGTTGAGGCAAGACCAGCGTAAGGCAGCGAGAAGAAACAGATGTTTCCATGAGAAATGTGAGTCACTGTAGAAACTAGCTCGGGAAACCAGACCCGTGCCATGTCTGCTGAGTCACTGCCATGAAGTGAAATAACAGGCACCTGAGCACCCGTGAGCTTCCCTGCGTACGCAGCCCGGCATGGAGGGTCCCGTCCACCCTGGGTGGCACTCCCATTTGTCTCCAGGAAGGAGACCCAGGACCCGTCCGGTCAGCTGTGTCCCTCGCTCCTCTCCCTTGTCCCTTCTCCCTCCACAGACACTTCACATCCACGTCAGGAAACACCAGGTGGCGTGTCCCTGTGGACAAGAGGAAGCAGGCCTTGCAGCCTCTCACGCGTGTGTTCAGTCCCTCCAGCTGTTGGCGCTGGACTCGGGAAATTACAGGTCCTCTTTTACGGGGAAACGTTTTTTTGTTAAATCTGTATTGCTTTTCAATTTAGGCCCTTGTCATTGTGATTTGAAAAATGACACAACTGAGCAGCACACAGTGGCAGGGGTGGGGTGGGGTGGGGTGAGGGGAGGATCTCTGCGGACTGAGCAGTTCATGAACATATTCATAAGCACCGCATCCCATTTGGAAAGACAAACCACAGCAGATGGGTCTCCTGGCCTCTTTCCAATACGTGATTTGAATTATTTTTCAAAGGCACCACCAATCAAAAGCTGACTGATGTTGCAAATGACTCTTCTGTCCCTGAGAATCCAGAGACACGGCTTGTGGGGGCCATGCTCTAATCGTCACACTGCTGGAGCATGGCAGCCGGCAGAGTACATGAGCCTTTCCTAAGATTGTGACAAAATGTCTCTCTCGGTTATCTACCACAGGAAATGAGTGTCTGGTTCTCGCCCAGTTCTGTAATGGCCAGACCTGGCCCCGGGTCTGATGAGGGCGCAAGGAGCAAGTCGGCCAAGGCCGGGGTGAGGGTGGGGCAGGCGGGAAGGGGGAGGGAGCTCTGGCCTCTGAGAAAATGCTCTTGGTGACCCGGCTCATCGGCTCCTTTATCTCGAAGCTCTGCACCATGAGTTAGAGAAACACATGGCAAGAGGGGGCAGACTTCACCTACCTGATAATTATGTGATGTCTATTAATTAGCATGCCACAATTACATGAGGACACACATTCCATGCATCTCTTTATTTTAGAGAGGGGAAGGAGAAAGAGAGGGAGAGAAACATCAATGTGTGATTGCCTATCACGTGCCCCTTACTGGGGACCTGGCCCAAAACCCAGGCATGTGCCCTGACTGGGAATCGAACCTGTGGCCCTTTGGTTCGCAGGCTGGCACTCAATCCACTGAGCCACACTGGCCAGGGCCTGTGCATCTATTTAAATCTTGAGTACACCACTTTGCTTTTCTATATTACAGTTATCACCTACAAAGGGGACAAAAATGTCATACCACTCCTGTTTGCCAGGCTTTTATGAACTCAGTTGTATGGACCCTGGCAAGCTGCGCCACACACCTAATCATCTAGAATTTTCCAAGTATCTGAGTTATATAAACTTATAATTAAATTACACTAAAAATAAAGATACGTGTACATTTCAAACTCATCACTACCATGTATTTTACTACATTAACCACATTTTACTATGACCTGCGCTCTTCAGGTGACGTCTGTCATGCCTGTGTGGTGAAAATGCCATCGGTAATGTGCTACTGAGACCCAGGTCCCAAATCCATGTTCAGAGGTGACACCCGTAGACCGAAATTGACCGTGGTGGAAATATCTGCACAACAGAAATTTGCAAGTGCTATGTAAAGTCTTAGTTCAGCGCTAAAGCCAAGGTTTGAGATATTGAACGTAATTTGTACGAAGGTGAGAGAGAACTGCGCAGGAGACCGCACGGAAGATTGAACGGTGACGGGGGAGCATCGGTGAAATGGTTACAACGCCATGTCTCAAACCGCAGTTCAGCTGCAAGCACAGGCTGGCTACAGACCCACGGGCGCAGCTGAAGTCGGCGAAAGTACCCTGTGGTGGTAAATTAGGTATATACAACCTCAATAAAGAGCATTTCCTGTTTTGCTATTACTTGAAAATTGTGCTTCCGTTACATAAATCATGTGAATCCTGCATACAAGTAAAATTTATCAGAAATCTACAAACACAATTTTTGCAGAGCCAGTTGTTAAATATTTGCCATCACATCACTGGCCGAGTTCTTAAACTCTTAAATAGAAAGAGCTATCTCCGGGAAAGAGAAACGCCGTAACGAGAAACATCACAGTGAAAGAATAAAATAATCCACTAGGTGGCAGAGCAGGCATGAGAAAAATCACAGAAAAACAAATAGAAGGAAAAGCAATTTACATGGAAATTACTTCATCTGTTTTCCTATCATTTAATTCATTAAATCCTATCAGAAAAGAAAATTATGACATTTGTAAAAGCTGTCTGGTACAAGCTAGTTATAAAAATAACCCATGTTCAGTATAAAAGGTCCAGTAAATGAACAAGGACACGTAAATTAAATACTGGATTGACCAAAAAGTTAGTCCGAGTTTTCCGTATGATCGCTCTGGTGGCGCTTAGTTGTGTTTAATTTCACTCGAAATGATTTTGTTAGAGTATACGTGACAGCTGTCATATCAGCATGCATTTAAAAAACTTACCAAAATTGGTGAATTTTTGTGCAGCCTTTTTAATACTGAAGACAGAAGAAGACAGGTAACATTGTTGGCATGTTGCACTTTATTATTTCAGGAAAGGTAAAAACACAGCTGAAACACAGGAAAGATCTGTGCGGTGAGTGGAGAAGGTGCTGTGACTGATCCAACTGTGAAAAGTGGTTTAGGAAGTTTTGTGCTGGAGGTTTCTTGCTATTGAAGTTGATAGTGAGCAAATCAAGACACTAATTGAGAACAATCAATGATACACCACAAAGGAGGAAGCCAACATACTCAAAATACTCAAATCAAGAAAGTTATTGGTGAAAATAAAAAAATGTGTCTTATTTTATGGAAAAAAACATACAAACTTTTTGGCCAACCCAATAAAATGACCCATAAAATGACCTAAGGATTAAGTACTGGTGACCTTTTTGGTGAGTATCCTTGCAGGCATTATGCAAAAACAGGATTATAACTTTATTTTTTCCTGTTGTACCACAAACTTCTTGTCAAGAAATATGTAGCCCTGACTGGTGTGGCTCAGTGGGTTGGGCATTACCCTGCAAAAGTGAAAGGTCACCAGTTCAATTCCCCATCACAACACAAGCTTGGGTTGCAGGCCAGGTCCCTAGTCGGGGGGCATGTGAGACGCAATCAGTCGATGTTTCTCTTGCACATCAATGTTTCTTTCCCTCTCTTTCACCCTCCCTTTCCAAGTATTTTTATAAAAAGAATGACTTGTCAAGTGAGTATGTATCTTGTGTCTCCCTATCATTTTCTTAATAAAAAAATGAAGAAATTAGGCAAAAACTGGCCTGGTGCCCAGCAAATGCCATTTATGTGGTGAAAGGCTTGTAATTGTGTTTCTCTGGCCGATAATATGATTCCAGCAAATCAAGGAAGCGAGGCAGCTCCGTGCACACTGGTGGCCTGGAGACGGCTTGCCAACCAGTTTCCTCAGATTCTGTGCAAATAACTCACATGCAAATATAAATTATTATAAAAACTAATGCGCAATGAAGAACTTAAAGCCAAGATAAGAAGCGCCATTTAAACATGACCCAGGGACACCAGAGGAATTCTTTCCCACAGGAAAACACCACTATTGTTGTTCGTTATTGAGAGCACTGTAAGAGTTGAGACAACTCTGGGTTCTGCAGAAATGCTGCTCCTTGAAAAAGCAGGTGCAGCTGTACAGACGGCTGATCTGCTCGCTGATGTGTACGAAGTCAGGGAAGGACATGTGGGTGGAGGAGCGGGGACCTCGGCAGCTCGGGGCTTGGGAGACCGCAGGACAGAGAGAGGGCAGGAGAATTCTCAAGCTATGCCTTTTCTGTACTTCTCGAATTTTGAGTCATTTTAATGAATGCATAACTTTAAAATAAAATTTAAAGTTTAAAGAATGGACTATTCCCTGGTGATTTTTTAAATTCAGTCTCTTCTGAATTTGACTTGGTCAATATGCCCACTAGGTTGCTACTTACAAGTGAACTTAACAAACTAGCCATGAAAATGTCTCCACAAGCCTTATTTCAGTTTTAGAAAACATGTGTTTTAATTTCCACCAAATAGCAGCTAAGTAACCTTACAATAGAAGCTAGGAGACAAAATTATAAAGAAAAAAATAAAACCTTTCATATAGGAGCTACAGAAAATTCTTCAGCAAAAGAAATATACATGTTGCAATATTTTAATTTAAAAGTGAGTCACCTTTTGCCCTGACAGGTGTGGCTCAGTGGGTTGGGTGTCCTGCACACCGAAAGAAAGTTCTCCAGTGTGACTCCAGGGCTGGGTTGCAGGCCGGTCCGCAGTTGGGGCACGTGGGAGAGGCGACCAGTCCATGCTCCTCTCCCTCTCCTTCTCCCTCCCTCCCCCTCTCTCTAAAAATAAATAAATGCAATGTGAAAAAAATATAAAAATTAGTTAACTTTAACAATTAGTTCGTTTAATAATATTTCCTGAGTTCCTACCACGAGGCAGGCACTGTTCTGGGTTCGGGAGCTACAGCGGGGACAGGACAGAGAATCTACCGGGTCGCGCGCAGCGAAACCCCGCAGGCGAGGGGTCAACGTCAAGTCTCCCGGCCTTGGCTCTGCCCATTTCAGCGCCTCCACCTCCCGGCCTCCCACTTTCCTTTCTTCTCGCGGCCATCTGGGAAGTATCCACCAGGGGGCGCTGTCTCCTCGGTCAAAATAAAAAGTAAAGTCTCGTTTCCATTGGGAACGTATTCTTTTGCTTGCCTTTGGTTTTGTTTCCAGTTCCCTTTTTCTGTGACCAAAACATAGCTTAAAATATGCCACTTTGCAGAAAACAAAAACTATACAAACAGCTGAGACACGGGGAGAGGCTGAGTTTGCTGGAAGCCCCTTGTAACCTGGAGACACTGTGCAGGCCTGCGTCATCCCCACGATGCGGGGTGGGGGCCTGAGAGGAAGTGGTGTGGGACAGACAGGGACAGAAGAACACACAGAAAGAAGCGCGCCAACGGTAGGTCGGACGGGGCACACAGACGGGTCTGCAGATTCCGCTCTGGCTCACCTGTTGCCCACCTGCAGGTGAGCAGAGATGCCCACCCATGCACCTGAGGTTTCTCAGTAGGAAAACAAGTCACTTATCCCTCGTGGGAACTCAAAATATTAATGCCTTTCCTCCACAGACACAGGTTATCAGGAGAAAATAAAAGTTTAATACACACGCATAGCGAATGCACATGATAAATCCACGAAAACTGCCCACAGAGAGTGAACATTGGGTGTATGAGGCATTTTGACAAAGGAGAAACAGGCGGAAACAGGGTATTGGATTTCAGCAGTGACAGGAAGAGCCCTCAGGTGACCCAGAAACTCAGGGACGCAGGGTGTATCCCTCCAGCAAGCCCAGCCTGCGTCCCCCCCGTTGACCACACTATATTCAAACCAGGCTGAGCCTGCATCCTGGGGTCTCCTTCCTGAAGCAGGTGTCTCCCTCCTAATCTCTTGGGCAGGAGAGAACGGAGGGTCAAGCATTCTTTCTGAGTCTTTTGTTTCTTAATAAACAGCGTAAAGCCAATATCCCCCAAAGCAGCATCGGGGTGGCAGGGTTTTGCTCCCGTCACCTAACTCGCCTAAGGGGGTCCTGTAAGGTCAAGGTCTATGAAAGTTCTATATTGGACGATGTAGCTCTGTGGTTCTAACAAGATATTGTTCAGAGAAAATACATGATTTTTGGAATTAATAAGTAGTATTTAACACTTTTAAATTAGTGCTTACTACATATCATGCATTGTTCCAAGAGCTTTAAACAATTAATTCATTTATTATTTTAAATTTGGCACTGTGAGGCAGAAACTATCTTTATCCTTATTTACAGACAGGTAGCCCCCCGCCCCCGCCCCCGCCCCACCCCAGGCCCACAGCACGAGGAGGCAGAGCTCAGCCTCCCCCAGAGCAGCCTCCCCCTCTGAACCACGCCCACACCTGAGCTGCCCAGCACTGGCTGGTGACACAGGACACGGGGGTACACGAGGACCACGGAACAGGGGTTCCTTCCAGAGCATGACAGTGATGAATACAACGCTTCAGAGAGGAAACCAGGCAAGTCAGACCTCACAAGGCCCCAGCTGCAGCAGCAAGAACTGCAATCCTGCCCACGGCGTCCACGTGCACACGTTCTGGGTCATGCCCACGGCGTCCACACGCACACGTTCTGGGTCATGCCCACGGCGTCCACGCGCACACGTTCTGGGTCATACCAACGGCGTCCACGTGCACACATTCTGGGTCATGCCAACGGCGTCCATGCACACACGTTCTGGGTGCCTCGTGGGTGCGCTGCCAGCGCCTGCCACCTGAGAGCCACCGCCGCCCAGAAGTACCTCACGGTGCCACTGTGTTTTCTGTCACAAGCTCTGAGGACGTGAGAACGTCTTATTTTCCCACTTAAAACATGTCCTGACCGTCCAGCTCAGGAGAACGAAAGGCCCTCCTGTCGCTGCAATCACTTCAAAAGCTCATTTCAAAAATAGCAACTGTTGTGGTCTGAAGTCCGATGTATCATTCCTCTCTCTATTACCCTTAATTGTTTTAAAATGCAATTATAATCATTATTTTTAAAATCAATAAACATCCGTTGCCACGGATGACTCTATGTTTTGGCAAATTGTTTTCTGGCATTTCCAAAAATGTACATAGCAATTTATGTTTTTTGTTCAAAATGAACTAACAAGGGTATTAGAAAATCAGAAAATGCTTATGAACTTTACAGGCTAATGATTATTTTCACCACTGTCATCCACAGTAACATTTGGAATCAGCAAGCTTTAAAAAATGTCGTTTCTGCCCTGGCTGGCATAGCTCAGTGGATTGAGCGTGGGCCTGCGAACCAAAGGGTCTCTGGTTCGATTCCCAGTCTAGGGAACATGCCTGGGTTGTGGGCTGGATGTGCGGAAGGCAGCCACACACTGATGTTTCTCTCCCTCTCTTTCTCTCTCCCTTACCCTCTTTCTAAAAATAAATAAATGAAATTTTTTTTTAAAAAATGTCATTTCTAATTATAAAAGATTCACTGTGAGAAAAATTTGTAATGAAGGGAAACAATAACTATCTGGATAAAACCACACTGACGTGTATTCTTATGCATGTGGGTATTGTGGTTGAGTGTACTGGGTACACTTTTATCCTAAACTTTTAAATTAATAAATAGACATTTATCATGTCATGAAAATTTCTTTTTAAAAACTACTTTAAAATGGTTGCATAATATTCCATTTCATGGATGTACCAAGTTAACAGTTTCTTTCACATAAACTGTCTCAACTGTTGACCATTAAGGGCCGTTGTAATAACAGCTTCCTCGCCACAGGAGAGGACACGCTCACTGAGGAAGGGCCACCCGTGGGCAAGTGACTCACGTTTCCTGGAGACGTTTCAAGAAACTTAAAAAGCTCTTAGTTTTAAAATGTCAGCGTGCACTCACCTTTTTAAATTAGCTCCAAAATCATTTTTACGTACCATCCTTTCAGGGTTCACACCAAGCCTGACAGAAATGTCTTTGGGTCTTTCAAACAGAGGTGTGACTAAAGGATTTCACAACTGGAAGAATCATTATTTTTAAATCAGTGCTGAATTTCACAGACCATTTCTTTTTGGTTTGAATCAAATTCCAAGAATTTGGGCGTTTCATTCTATTGCTTTCCAATCTCTCCTTCCTGCTCAGCTCCAACATCGAAGCTCAGCACCAGCCAGAGTGACCAATGTTCTCACAACCTGACTCATGAGATCGCTCAGTGTCCGTATTTCTGGTTCCCGCCTTGTTCAAAGCGCTTGGCCCTTTGGGCACTGAAAGGAACATTAATTTTAGAGCAGTCGCGAACCTTTTTGCCTGGGACCTAATTCACGCGGCAAAAGCAGCTTTTTATCTTTTACAGAACTATCTAGTTCATGTTATTTTTCCCCAACTTCATATATTAGTTGAGCTTGCTTTTGTGGGATTCTGTTAGCTAGATGCTCATTTGAAACAAAACAGCAGCAATTAGCTGAACAATGAGCCTCATTCCCAAAGGAATTCCACGCTGCAGAATCTAACATTTCAGTTGGTGCAACTGTTTACCTATTTTATTTGAAAAGGCAAAGAAGCAACATTACAGACATTTTAGATGACTTTTTGATATCATTCCTTACAGCAGGGGTGTCAAACTCATTTTCACGGGGCGGGGGGGGAGGCATACGTCAACCTCATGGTTGCCTTCAGAGGGCCAAATGTAATTTGAGGACTGTATAAATGTAACTACTCCTTAGCTAGGGGCAAGGAGCTCAGTGCTGCCACCGGGTACAAACCAGGTGTGGGCCGGATTGAACAAGGTGTGGGCCGGATTCAGCCCGCGGGCCTTGTGTTTGCACCTGGGCCTTACAGCATTTATTTAACATGCTGGAGCATAAATGAGGTTCATTTCTCTGATATATAGTTAGCATTATGTGTTAATTGGCATTGGCTTCAACGCTAGTGTTATTTTTTTAAGGTTTTATTTGTATATTTTTAGAGAAGGGAAGGGAGAAAGGGGGAGAAAGTGGCTGCCTCTCCAGCACCCCCTGCTGGGGACCCAGGCAGTGCCTTGAGAATGGAACCTGCGACCCTTGGTTCACAGTCCGCTGAGCCACACCAGCCCAGGCACAACTCTAGTGTCATTAAATGACAAAATACAACAATGCAAAATAGCAGAATGCGAACACTGAAGTATAGAAATGAAATTACACCTCTGTTTTGGAAGCATGTATCTTGTGACTTTTAAATCTGGCCTAACAATAAATTCAAGGATTATTTTCTTGTAGTTAGCAAGATCATCTTGGCATTATTGGTAATAATTTTTCTTCTACCCTTTAAAATACTAGAAAAAGGGACAGCCGCCTAAAATGGAACTCAGCTCCCGCTGCCACAGGGCCTGGGCTTCCCCAGGCCAGCAGCAGTGACAATGGATCTCAGAAGGTTGTTTGCAATCACAGCTGTTTTTCAGGCTTCAGCCAATCATGAGTGAAAGGCAACATTGGCACTGAACTGCCCGAACTGATCGACGCATTAAGTCAGCACCAAACTGAGGACTTTCTTGCTGAAATCCCAGTAAGCTCTTCATGAAATCTTTGCTCAAAAGGAGTCCCTCGTGTCCCCTCCGAGCCCGTCACACCAGGCTGAGCAGCCTTTGTACCGTTGCCAGTGTCCCCGAGCACAACCACGTTATTCAACGTGAGAAATTTTCTGTTGGTTTGGCCAATACGTGCGCTCGTTTTTCCCATACTAGTACTGCATTCAGTTGTCTTTAACGTTGTTAGAAACAATTGTCGTATCGATGTGCACTTTTTAAAAAACTTATCAAAATTGGTGATTTTTTGTGTAGCCATTTTAATGTTGAAGATGGAAGAAAACAAGCAACCGGCTTCCCAGCAGGGGCTTCCTGGTCCCTTAGACTTTCCGGGGCTGCAGCAGCGGTGGCTCCGGCTGGTCGCCTGCAAGACCAGGCCACGCTCAGAAACCTGGGACTCGGCCCTGCCCTCATCTCCAGAGCAGGGAGAGCGGCCGGAGGTGGAGGTAGTGACGGGCCTGCTAGGTCTACTGCTTTGCAGTTACCAGGAACAATAATGGCTTAAATTATATCGCTAAGCAGGGCGCCTTATGTATAACACTTTTTAAATAATCAAGCAAATGATTCTAGTCATTAAATAGTCTCCTATTTCCAGGGAAGTTTCTCTCACCTGTGTTAGAGAGGATGGCCTTTTTATTAATTAAACAGCCTTTTATCAAATTGTTTCCACTTACTGATAACATAAAGTAACAAATGGAACTACAAATCCCTGCACCTGAGCGTGGAGCACAGTGGCATGTCACAGCACTCGGTGGCACTTAGTGGCATGCCCTGAGTAGTGACAGTAAGTCATGCTCAAGCGGAAAGGCACAAGAGGATTAAAGTGATACACTTACCTTTCCATTAACCATCACTAAGTAATTAAGCAAGAATATCCCCTCACAATTGAGGAGTCTTGATCAAATTTTTAAATTCCCTCAATTTTGCTCAATGAAGCCAAGATTTTTGAATGTCATTCCTTGTTCTCCAAACAGAAAACAGGATACTCAACTTGGACAGTAGATACATCGGCCGTCACGGCTGCCCAGGCCCCTTCGTGTCGCAGCCACACCTGGGATACGGCAGCCGCGGTCCGGGCAGGCAACTCTGTCACCTGGTACCCCTGTAAATACCCGAGGATGCCACTTTCCTGCTCTGCCAGGTGCTCCCCGTGATCGGGACTTTTTCCAGTCAACACTATCACATTTTATCCCTGCCACAACCTACCCTGCCTTCGTGACAGGAAGTCCCCTCCACAACCTGAAGTATTCATGCAAACACCGTAGGTGTCCTCCCCCTGATCCCCCGCCCTCAGCTCACCAGAGTCAGCCCTTCTCCAGCCAGATCCAGCCACCTCCCGTCAGTCAGAGCTGGGCCAGAAAGTGACACCTATCTACTCCCAGGTCTGCTGCTCATCAGAGGAATGGCCTGACTGGGGGGTCTGAGCAGCACTGGACTCACAGAGTCTGAGGACTCTGCTGATGGTGCCGGGCGCAGCGAGGGAAGTGGGAGCAACAAGGGCTCCTCCCAACCCTGATGGCTAGGAAGTCCTCTTCATGCCCACCGTGCCTCAGGACTCTCACTGGATGCCACCCACCAACAGCCAATGTCATCACCTCCCCTTCTCCTGGCCCCAGGCCTGTGCAAGAGCCTCTGGTCACTATCTGGGTCTGCTCATACAACTTAACACCAAAACACAAACAATCCAGTAAAACATCGGCAAAGGGCCTGAACAGACACTTCTCCAAAGAGGGCGCACAGACGGCCAGCAGACGTATGAAAAGATGCTCAACATCACTAATCATTGAAGTGAGGCAAATTAAAACCACAATGAGACACCACCTCACACCAGTCAGCATGGCCATCGTTACCAAACCAACACACAACAAGAGCAGGCGAGGACGTGGAGAAAAGGGAGCCCTCGTGCACTGCTGGTGCGAATGCGGATGGTGCAGCCACTGTGGAGAGCAGCATGGAATTTCCTCAAAAAATTAAAAATGGAACTGCCTTTTGACCCACCAACTCCAGTTCTGGGTATTTATCCAGAGAAATCTAAAACACTAATTCGAAAAGATACATACACCCCTGTGCTCACTGAAGCATTATTTATAAAGTCAAGACATGGAAGCAGCCAAGTGCCCATCAACAGGCAGGCGGGTTAAAAGGCGGTGGCACGTTACACAAGGAATACTAGTCGGCCGTAAAAAAGGAGACCCTGCCATTTGTGACAGCACGGATGGACCTGGAGGGGTGTTGTGCTAAGTGAAGTAAGTCGGACAGAGAAAGAAAAAAAACATACACTCTCACTTACATGTGGAATCCAAAGAACAAAATAAACAGACAAACAAAATTGGAACAGACTCAGAGATATAAGGTTGCCAGAAGGGGACTTAGGGCCCTTGGAAAGGTGAAGGGTTAAGCGCAGCTGGTAGTTACAGGAGAGTCGTGGGCTGTGAAGCACGGCACAGCGAGCAGTCGACCTTACTGTGGTGACTGTGTGGTGCCAGGTGGGCGCTGGTCCCACTGGGGGACCCCTCTGTGATCTGTACCAACATCTAATCATCATGTTGTGCCCGAACCTAATACAACATTGTGAAGTGTCCTGGACAATTATTTTTAAAAAGCGGATGTTCTCTTTCAATTTGTGTATTTTAAGCCACTGAATATTTGGTAAATGCCCCAACTGTAACTGAAAATTTTTACAAAAATGTGAAAATCAAAGATTTATATTTCAAAATAAGTCAGTTCTCTACTATTTTGTATGACTTAAATTTTGATAATAGACTTAAAATTAGGTACTTGTGAACCTAAAACACTTGGGCAAATTATGTGAAATTGCTGTGACGATTTGTCCTGAGAGACCGCACCATCACCAGCTCGCATGCATCCCTGCAAACAAATACAACACGCCCTGCGCCAGGCAGTACCGGCCCACACAGAACGCCTCCTGTGGGCCAGCATTTTCCAGAAAACACGTCCTGGTGACAGCCTGATGTGTACTCCTGTGCAGCTCATCTCCCTGTGATGTCACACAGGGCTTGTCTCATGCGGACGGTCCTCAGAAAACATGATGTGCCTCAATTTCATAGCAGTGAAACTACCGCAATTGGTAGCAAGAAAAACAAAAAATACTGACACAGATTTTTTTTTTTTTTTACTTAAAAGGCAAATGGCAAATTATAAACAGGGCTTCAAATTATAAACCATGTGGCTTCGGCTTCTGTTAATTTTGGTCAATTATTTGGGGAGTACAAACAGGTATTAAAGACTTTTCTGAAAAATGGCAAATACAGGTTTTTCTTTCAACATTTTTCAAACGTCGCTTCTAAAGTCTGCTAGCAGTTGTCTTCCGAACACGGTCCTCTCTCCCAGGTAAAGAAGACAGGAGGTGGTCCTCTGGAGTTTGTGTTTGCCAGACTGAGCAAGAACCTGCGTTTGCAGCGGGACCGGGTTCAACCCATTTTGCTGGAGCATTCCCAAAGCGCTGAATTTCTGCCAAAAATCTAGGCTGGGTTGTCGGAAGTTCCTTGTCATCCTTCTGCAAAGCTCCGCTCTCCCTGTGGTGGCCAGGACACCCTCTGCAGACACGAGGCTGAGGCGTGCAAGGAAACCCACCTCTGTCCCCTGTGAGCTCCTCAGTGAGTGTGCAGGACCCTCCTGCCATATCCACCGCAGAGCCCCCGGCCCCTGGTGCTGAAGAACGCTTTTCTGTGCTGGCCCCTCCTACAAAATTTGCAGCTTACGGTTTCTGAGGAGCTCAGAGCACTTCTAACACTGTGAGCATTTGACCACGTTTCCTCTGCACTTCCGTGCAGCCCCAGCTGGGGAGGGCACAATGCCAAGGGGCCAGTGGGTGCTGAGAGGGCCCAGGCTTTGGTGGGAGGGGCGGTATTCCCAGCTTCAGCCTCCTGACCGGGGTGCCCTCCTGAGGTCTTCGCTGCTCTGCCTCCAAGCACGTGTCTCGGACACGGGACCCAGGTCATTCCTATACGTGTGTGGAACTTGCCCGAGAAGAACACGCTCACTGAAGAATGTGGTTGGTGACGATCATTAACACAAGTTCTAGGGTTGCGCCTGGTTAATTACATGCCCAATACAGTAACCAGCAAAGAATCGAGAGCATTGCAAGAAATTCATTCAAATTAACTGGAGGAATGTGGAGGAACGAGGCACGATTTCTTTCAAAGTAGGAAAAAGTAAGTAGTCAGCTCATGGAGTCTGTTCACTTCATCGGGTGCGGGCCCTTCCACATGGCCTCTGTGGAAGGTTCAGGAATATCCACTGAAGAGAGACCACTTCCCCCACATTCTGTTCTTCTCTTGCAGAAAAATTAATAGCACTTGGGTTTAATGAGTATTCACTTTCTCCTTTTCTGTAGTGAGGGGAGAAAAGGCTCTTTGTGCCAATTGGAAGCAGCAACTTAAAACAAAACAGGAAATAAGATGGAACAAAAGGAGGTTGTCTCTGCACTCACAAGAGCTGTGTGGGAAACACAACCGTGGCTTCGCCCAGACAACACATCTATGAAGTTTAGCTGAGACAGAGACTGGAAAGCTCCAGCTTTGATTTGATGGTTGGCAGCACAAATGGATTAAGATGAACAAATCTAATTCTAGCATTTTCTATCATTACTCCCAATTATGCATGTTCTTCAGGAAAACATATTCCAGAGGACACAGAGCTTGAGAGTTCGAGTTATGTATATTTAATCAAATTTGGTTGTCATTATGGGTCAGAATAAAGGGTCAAAATTCCATCACTGTAGGAATATCTCAAACATGACATTTGACTTATACAGAAAGATAAGAAACTGGCACACAGAAGTATAAAAATTCTTGACAGCACATCCAAACAAAAATGCACATGTGATCAACGACTACATCAATGATGGGTATTCTGGCTCCTAACATCTGAAAAGTTTAGTTTTGGCTATTTTCTCTGGGGATCCCACGTAGTTAGGCGAGCCCTGAAGAAACCTTCCAGCACTCAGGACTGTGAGTGGGTCTCTGGCTGGCACGAGGTCCTAGCTGACCCTTTAACTCCTCTCCGGGCCTCCTGCATAACCAGGGCAGCATCTCCCATCCCAGGAGACAGAGAGCTCCGTGTGCCTTCTGAGCTGTGCACCTGAGTGCAGGACGCCCGGACGAGCCCGGGATTCGGCTCCTCCTCTGTCCCAGGAAGCGAATCTGAGGATGAAAGGACCAAGGTCTCCCATCGGTGGGCGCCCCAGGGCATCCTCAGGCGGCCAGCGCCCACCCCCACCCCCCAGCTTCCAGGTGAGAAGCCCCTGGTGGCACAGGCCACACAGGCTGCACCCTGCAGAGATGTCCTCTAGTCAACAGGAGCACTGAGGGGGATGATGTGGAGGCAAATGGGAAGCTGCAGGCCCGCAGGCCACCTCCTTCAGAGGCAAGGGCTTCTTGGGTGGCCTCTCCAGCAGAGAGGACCCTCCCTCTTCTTGAGACGTGAGAGTTCTGAACGTTGCCAGTGCGCTGCTGGGTCTGCCATCCCTGGGCCGCCACGGCCATGAAACAAAATGATCTGGGCCTAAACTTGGGCTCCACCACGCTTGCTGGGAATTTACTGTGTGAGTTGGACAAGCCGCTTTACCTCTCTGAGCCTCCGTCTCATCAGATGCAGAAGCAAGTCATAAATACCAGCAACGTCTCTTCCAAATAAGGCAAGCGCTCTGGTGTTGCCTGGGGCTCACACTCGTTCGACACTGCCCCCTGCTGGCTTGACTGCATACGTCTCTGGGCAAGTTCTACGACCCCCCTCAGCCTTTCCGGGCGCAGTCCCTGTGTCTTCCTTAGCCACGCTCTGCTTCCGGCAGGTGCTGTTATTTTCTTGAAGACATTCAGCTCCATGTCTATGGATCCCACAAGCCCTGAGCAAAGTCATACCTAGAGGAAGAGCCATGTCTTGCTGACCTGTGCCACATCCTTCCGCAGCTGCCCGAGATCAAGTCCTCCTGCTGTCCCTCCACGAGCACAAGGAGAAGGGTCCCCACTTATGGGCATGGCCTCCTGGCCAGCAGAATTAACTGCACAGAGCACCTGGCCCCTCAGGCCCCAGGTACACAACACACTGACCAACAGTGTGTATGGAGTTTCTTGTGCCAAAATTACTGTCTATTATCACTGAAATCGGTGACATAATTAGCAACGCTTTGGGGCAAAGTAGACGCTACCTGCCTATTTTATTACAGAGAGAATACTGCCTTCAAAAACAGTAAACGTGTCTTCAAAACTCTACACTTTGATGAAATTCAGTGTAACTAGAACTGTGACTGTCCCACGATGTCCCACGGGTCCAATGGTGGCGTCTCTAGGGACTGACCTTGATGTGGGGTGAGCAGGTGGGTGCCAGACCTGTCCCCTCGTGCCCTGGAACCAGACAAGCCTCTTTTCATCTTTGTGGACACCACATTTTCATTTTTAAAGTGGTTTTGCAACTACAAAGATTTGAAAATTCCCGAACAGAAGTCTTCTTTGGTCTTATAAAGGGCTCTCTGGCCTCAAGGAAACACTCTTAAAGATCACAGTGGGAAAGAGAAATGCAGAGTTTCCAGTCAAATGGGCACAGTAACCTTCTCAAAGTCCAGAGCCGACACACGGAGGCCGTCACCCCTGGACCTGCTCGCTGCGTTCAGTGGAGCCTGGCGGCCTAAAGGACGTGCCAAGTCCTTGGTGCCTGGGCAGGGACGGCATGCCATCTGGGTCACGGCAAACAGGACAGCAGTTTGGAATTAACAAGCAATCTCTTCTTCAAGGTCAGTGTTCTTAATCCTCTGCCATCAAAATAGTGCCATTAGGAGACACCCCCGCAAACCGAGGACCTGATGGTGGCCAGTGTCTGTCTTACCCTTTCCATCAAAGCAGAATCTGTGATTTCTGACCTTAGAAAGGAACATCTGTACACACAGTTCCCTTATAAACACACAAGACGCATGTTCACACAAACTAAGAGGAAAGCCCACAGGTAGATGAAGGTCCTCAAACATGGCTCTGGCTTAACCCCAGGGAAGGAGGTGATTTCTGCTTTAAATAAACCCTTCCACCAGCTACGGCTGGTGAGCCTCACGGCTGGCTGAGGGTTGTTAGCAGATTGGAAGCTTAGACCCCTGGCCACATGCAGGAAGTCTGGGGATACCACCCATCCGCTGCCATAGCTTGGTCTACCAGCATTGTCCTCAAGGAAACTGTCCCCACGCCCCCTGACATGCTCTCACACTTGCCCCCTCACCTCACATACTACCTGGCCACGCACTCTGCATCTGCTTACCTCCTGTCACTGCCTTAGTGTGGCTGAGCGGCGTGCCCTCCACCAGCCCCCAGCCACCCTCCCTCCTGGCTGTCCCCTACTCCCCAGCCCTGGACCCTCAGCCCCTCCTACCTCTGCACTATTCCTATCAACCTCTAAACCTGTCTGGGACGCTGTCATCCCAATGGCCATGGCCAGCTACCGCGTTCTCTCCACTTTCATTCAGACTAGATTTTCAAAGAACATCTTCAGGGTTGACTCCATCTCACCTCCTGTTCTTCCTCAACCCACTCCCTGCCAACTCCGATCCGCCCCTTCTTCCCCGGGCACTGGACTCTGCTCTTGGCCACAGTGTCATCCAGATGGAAGCAGGCTCCTTCGCTCTCCCGTCTCAGTCACAGACCTCTCGTCCGGGCTTCTAGACTCATCTCTCCACTGGCGCCCTGGCGTCTGTGCTGGGCCTGTCGCTGGTCCCCCCGGGAAGCGCATCCTATTCTGACATGTTAGTGAAACAGGGCGCGATGCTATGTGCCCGTCCTGGAGACAGCCACATCCACTAGTGTCCCATGACCAGTATTAACGAAAGGACCAACTCTCACTCAGCACTCAGAAGCACGGCCACAAAGTGGAGAAAACTTAGGCTGCCTGAGTGACCGCCCTTAGAAGGGTATAAACTCTTTGGTGTCAAATGATTCCACCAACTTTTTCCCAAACTTCTCTTCAAATTAGGCCTCTTCACTGGCACCCGCCCTGAGCTTCCGAAGGTCCTCGAGGGACTTTCTAAGCAGGACTGAACCTCTCTGAAATGGTGACTGTAGGCAGAAGTGGAGTGACTTCCCCTCTTTCTAACCCGCATGCGGCTCCTCGGGTTCAGCGACAACACAGGCCGCGCCACCGCTCGGACGCCCATCTGTCCCAGTGTGACCGCCACAGCTGGCGGCGCCACACAGCTCACCTCACGGCTCGCACTGCAACTGCGTCCCCGTCACCAGACACAATGGTTTCACAATACGTTCAAGAGTTGTTCCAGGAAAGAAAGATTTTTCTAGACAAGACTCATGGCTGTAAAAAATCAGATTTCTACGAGCCCTATGTGTGAGTGGTAGCTGGTCTAAGAGTCTTTATGGTCTACTATTTCCTTAAACAGAAATATTATTTCTTTCCTTCCCTGCCCTTACTTAAATGTTTTTTTTAATATCTATAAATAGAATCAGGATTCTTCTGCACACTTCTGACACAATGTAGCTGATTATCCAGAATCAAGCTGCCTGATTGACAAGCTCACAGGAATCAATTTCATGAGTGACTCAGAGACGACGTTTTGTCACAGAAAAGCCCTTGGATGAACAGACGACCGTGCCCCAACACTGGCAGCCCACGGTGTCTGCCGCCCCGGTTCCTCCCCCACCGCCCTCCCACCAGCGAAGGTGCCGACCAGATGACCGATTTATCTTCCCATTCCCAAGTAAAACGGACGATAATTCGCCAGACTACAGAAAAAGTTCCACCATGCATTACACTTCTCGTAATTAATGTCTTTAAATGTGTTGACACACAAAACAATCTTTTCACCAAAAAAGTGCTTATTTACATTCCAACCTCTTTTCGCGGGACTCCTATCACAGTGGAGGTGGAAGGGCAAGTACCTTTTGCAACATGGCTGTCATCTGAAACGTCAGCTCCTCATGTCCCCGCTCAGTCACTTACCTAGAAGGAGAAAAACGGCACGTGAGTTCGAAATCGCTTCAGCTCATCAACAGCGGCAGTTTTCACATTTCTACTAAAAACAGGTTTTCAGTGGGTACTGATTAATCACTTAAAATTGTCACTATTATAAATGCAGAGAGTAAAACAAAAATATTTAAATCTCTTAAGAGGTCAGAAAAGTAGGCGCATAGAGGAGGTGAAAAGACAGAAGAACCATATGCATGAAAGGAACAGATTTAAGAAATTATGAAAATGTCCGTGTGATGGGAGGAGCCTCCGGCAGTGCTGGCCGAGCGGGGCGGTCGAGGTCGCTGCCAGCCAGACCAGGTGCCAGCCACGCCGAGCGCCGTTTCTGCTGCGTCGGGTTTACGCCTAACACGTGGGCCCACGCGCTCGGGTGCATCCTTCGGTCACGTTCTGACTGACAGGCTGTGTGATCTCTGATCTCTATTAAGACTTTTATCGCTAAAACCTGACAAAGACAGTAAAAGAATTTCAGGAAGAACGAAGATCACTCCATCCAGCTGTCTGACCTAAACACTGGTTTTGACATATTCTTTCTCCTTTCAATCTGTAGATGTGACTGTGTGCTCATTCAAAGAGGCAAATATAAACCTCGCATGAATATTTAAACCTAGCAAATACAATACTATACATACAAAATACCGTATGTCTTTCTTACTTGTTATATAATTACTTCCCACTTCCTGCCTAGTGTTCACGCCGTTTGAATGTCTCAAACCCGCGTACTGAGCCGTTTCACAAGGTACACAGCCATCCCTGCTCTAATGCCATTCACTGCCAGACTTCTGTAAAAACGAATTCGAGTCCACGTCCCCACAGACACCCCTCTAGCCTCTTCTCCGTCCCACCCGTCTTCGGCCCTATTTGCCACTTTGCGTGTGGGCCTCCGTGCGTGGTGCGCACACACTAGGGTTGTGTTCAGTCTATCAACAGACGACAAAAGTGACATCCCAACAACTGTTCAGCTGTCCTCCAGCTCTTACCCAAATCCTCCTTTTCTTCCCCCAGAAAAGCATCGTTTCCTCATGCAGTCCACGCACACCGCTTGCGAAGCTTAAGACCACTCAGCGTCTCTCACTGCACCTGTCAACAGGACCTCGCTTCTCTCCACGTCCCTCTCAGACAC
Source organism: Macrotus californicus (assembly GCA_007922815.1). NCBI lineage: Eukaryota > Metazoa > Chordata > Mammalia > Chiroptera > Phyllostomidae > Macrotus > Macrotus californicus. The sequence goes on along the minus strand of VMDR010001906.1, from coordinate 15,889 downwards.
AGGCGAACGCCATCGGCCCCTGCACTTCTGCTCTATGTCCGTCCTCTTTAGCGAGCTCCCGGGCTCTCTAAGCCCCTGGCGTTTCTCCGCTCCGGGGAAAATTCTGATGAGGTGACTATCACCGTCATGAAGGGTGAGCCTCTTGTCCTGGCTCTGTGAGTTCTGGAGCCGGGGTCTGTCCATCCCAAAGTGTTCCTTTTCGCTATTTCTTGCTGCCTCCTTTAGAGATTGGGGTTATTTACATTTTACTTGATAGCAAATTAGACTACTTTTTCTTGCCAAAGTCTTGCTACGTTCTATCAAGTCTCACTAAAACCCTCATCCCACTGCCTCGCACTGTATCCCATTTTCATGAGATGGGACTTGGCCGATGGAATCATTAAGCCAAACATTAATAATGTTTCCATTTTATTTTTTGTTACTCTTCAAGGCAGATTAGAGCTTTAACATCATTAACAGACATTCAAACCACGGCGGTTGTGAAAACCTGAAGGACTCAAAGCTGCCGGCTCACGATGCTCCCGTGGCTGGAGTCCCTACACCGGTGTCCTGGACCAACGACAGGGGAATCACTAACGTGCTTTCGTTAAATCACGGAATCTCGAGCCTCGTTCCTTGAGCCGCGGTGTAATCTGTAAAACTGGACCTTTTTACACCCTCTGCAAGCTGATCCTTCTGCACGTGAGAGTTCGAGAAAAGACAGGAATCGCTGGGTGTCCCCAGGCCTTCCAGCAAGAAATCTGGGGGGGGGGGGGGGGCGGCGATCCTAAGTGTTTCAGGAAGCCTTCCCGGTGGTTCTGAGGCAAGTGGAAGTCCGGGGACCACTGCCCACTCGAAGCAGCGCCCCCCGCCCTCTCCGCACGCACGGGCGGTCCCTCGGGGACTGTTCCAGAGCTGCTATGGAGCCCGGGCGCTGTTACTATGTCTCCCGGGAGGCACCCTGAACTTCCTAACGTCCCTGGTATGTACAGTGCTCAGCACCCACTGTTTCTCTTCCCAGCCTTGTCTTATCCATTAAGTCCAGGAGAAAAGATTGAAATTTCAACAGATGTAGTGTTCGCATTCACATAAAGTTTCTAGGAGCTGCCAAAATTATCCACAGGTATTCAGACACCCAGGTCCCAACGGTCACTTCAAACGTCCTCAGAACTGTGTGTCCACAGAGCTCAGCCGGTCAGCACGATGCTTTTTGTCTGTGCCGAGCAACCTTCCCTGGGCTGATTTAGAAAGCACAGCAGAAGCTTCGGCAGGGGTGTCCGTGGGGAAGGCCTGTCAAACTGAAAGAAGAACATGGCCTCCAGGTGCGAGAAGAATGAACCTTCACAAAACCCGGGCCCACCAAAGCACCAGCCTAACAGGCAGCAACATCACACAATGCTGATGTGGCCCCGCTGCCCTCCAGCGCAGGCGGCATCACGGCCACAGTGCAGGGCGGACAGGCAGTCGGCGCTGCACGCTGCCTGTGAGCAGGGTGTCTGTCAACACGTACCGCCTCCTTTTAATTTTGGTTCCCATTTCAAGAGCCGCTGGGGACACATGGGCCAGCTCCTGAGGCCTGGCTCCGATACCGAGTTCACCAACAACACCCACGTCCCCTTGGATGCTGACCCAGGCCTGGGTCTCTGCATGCATTCTGATCCCCAGGAAACAGAGACTATTCACATGCCCCGGAGCCTGCAAGCCCCTCCCTAGTGACAGTGTCCTGTCCTCCGTCCTCGGTGTAAAGTGCCCTTTCTTGTCTTGCCACAGACCCACAATTCGATGAGACTCTCCTGGCCCCAGATCTGCTTCCTCTCCTTCCCAGAGTACTGAGCTTCCGGGCTGACACCACTGAAAATCGTCTGCAGCCAATAAAACGTGAATAGACAGCATGTTCTGTCAACGGCTCTCCTCTCTGAACAGGAAACCCCACGTGAAGACAATCTCCCTCATGTCAACGGTGTTTTCTCACCTGATTTTAACAACTACTTACACAGAGCCACAGGGACAGCTGCTTTTCCTGTTCTGGCTGTAAGTTTCCATTCATACTTTGTACCACCAAAACCCACATCTGAACAACGGGAGAACACGTACACAGCTGCGCGGGAGCCCCGGGCGTGGGAAGTGGCGGGTCTGAAACCTGCAAAGTGACACCACACAAAATGACCCGCAGCACCCCCCGGGGTCCTGGCACCCATTCCTTCCAGCCTGGCTGGAGAGGACACAAGGAAACAAAGATGGCAACAACAGTAACCTACCACTTACAGAGTGTTTCCAAGTACCAAAAATTGTACTGACTGCCTGACATGCACCATCTCAATCACTGCTCAAAGCAACCCCACGGAAGTCGTTCTGCACTTGCATTCTGTAGACCGGGAAAGCAAGACTGTACTGCTGAGCGATCGGACTGAAAATCAGATCGGGTCTGATTTACGAGCCTGGGTCTCAGCCATCACGGGCTTACAAACCAAGGCAATGTGGGTGGACTGGGCAGCAGGAGACTGGGTGGTGTGTGATCTTTACAGAGGGGGCGAAACAGGGCGGAGGTCCGAGGTAAAGACAGGAAGGAAGGAAAGTGGAGAGAGGAGGAGGGAACAGGAGGATCCGAAGGCCTCCGTCCGACGCAGAGCGGGACTTGCGGGGCCGGCTCTGCGCGCCCGTCTGGAGCAGAGCTGGCGCGACAGAGCTGAAGCTGCGCGTCTGGACCAGACTCTACAGTTGTTCGGTGTCAGGCTCTGCAGCTGGACCTTCAGTGACAGAACACGAGTCCCACCTCAGGTTCCCAGTACGGGAGCGACGGGACCGCGTGGAGATTTAAGGAGACTCGCCCGGCTGGTGGGCAGGCTGGCGTGGACCGGCCAGAGAGAGAACAATGGAAATCGGGCTCCGATAAGGACCTGGCCTTGCGGAACACCTCCAGCCTCAAGAATCAGAATCCCAGCCCCTCAATGCCAAATCTCCCTCCGTTAAACCTTCTGGAGGGATCAGTGAACTTCCCTTTTCTGCCCAGGGTCAAGTCCAGGGCTAACACCTGCAGAGGCTCTGAGAGTGGCCACTGCTGTTTGAACTGTTGAATCTGTGCCTGGACCCACCCTGACATGGAGCAGGAACGCACACACCTGCTGAACACATTCACAGGCGACACGCCAAATCACGTCGGAGCCTCTGCTATCAAGCGTGTGGGAGAACAGAGGGAGTGCGAAGTAGAAATGCGTTTTCATGCAGACATCTCTTACCCGCTCTGACGTAAGCCACACCCCCTCCTGGAGAGCAGACACTGCCTGAGCAAACTCCACGCAACACACGGGCCTGGACGGGCCCTGCTCTGAACAAGGGCAGAAAAGGGCAGGTTTGACACAATCAGGGAAATGTGGGTATTAAATATTTGGTATTAAATTATATTACAAAGTGTGTGATGGTGTGGAGGGAAAAAAGGCCTGACTCGTGAGAGGCGAAAGGAAGTGCTCACAAGTAACCCGGCCCACCTACTGGTTCTCTTTCAAGAAGAGAAGTGTCGGGCAGGAGATATCACAGATGTGTGGCATTTAGAGGCAATGGAATTACTAAGGCCACGCCTGTACTCTCTCTGTTAAGGAAGTTACTTTCCTAACTTTCACTAATATTAAAATATGGGACAGAAAAGTCAGGAAGTACGCACCTCACTGGTTCTTTGTAACATGTCTCTAACTCAATTTGAATGAAAATAATGCACCTGAGCCCACAGGAAGGCTTCAAGATCCAGCCCCACCCACCCCCCCTCCCACACACACACACACACACACCCGTGCAAGGTGCTGGGGAGGAGCCCAGGATGGCAGGTCCTTAAAGGCATCTTGGGCCAGAATGGAAGATCAGGCTGACAGTCACGACCCACAGGCCAGCGATTCCTCCGGGAGCTGCCCCCTCCTGGGGAAAGGCCACTTCTGGTGTCCTCCTTTCCACCCCGGGCATGTCACCCACAGAGAGAACTCGGGCCCCTTGGAGCAAGGTCCGAGTCAGGGGCACCCTGCTCAGGGGAGCAGTAGGTGTCCCCAGCCTCGTCCACATCCTCCTGGCCTGACTCCCCCCAGGTGGGTGGGTGTGAAGCCTGGCCTATGTGCTCCTCGGCCCTCTTTCCTCCCCCCCACTCTGTTCTGGGGACGATGGCTGTGCTTCCTCTGCAGGGCACAGAGGCGACCTCTCAGAACTGCTACTGCCCAGACAGAGGGGCTCACAGGCTGAGAGAAGGAAGAATCCGTGTTTGTGCTTGAAGAGTGGCCAGGTGGGGAGATGGCACGGCTCCAGAGTGAGCCTGTCCCGCCCCTGGTCTGCAGCACCCACGGCAAAGCAGCAGCTCCTTCCCTGTGGCGGCTGGCAAACAGCTGCACTCCGGAAACAGCGCCGACCGACCGCGCTAAGTCAGGGCTTTACTCCGAGGCCGGCCAGCCTGCGGACCTTCCAAGCATCTCAAGTGAGTTCCTTTCTCTGGGGAGTTTGGGCACAGCCCCTGGGACAGAGGCAGCAGGGTGACGCCTCTCGTGTGTGGTTTGCTGACACGTGAGAGTGTGACTCACAAACAACACGGGGTGAAGCAGAGGCCACAGCTCCCCAAGGCCCAACCCCGAGGGCCTGAGGCCTCGCTCCAGCGCTGGCTCCAAGTCAGACACTTTTCTCGCTTGTCCCCGAAGTTACTGCCAACACAGGACACTTTTTAAGCTGCTATCATGCTTTGATTTCGGAATTCATAAATGCTTAGGAAGACAGACCTGGCTTCGGTCTTGCCTGGTTTGCTGCTGTTGTTGGCATGTTTTAAACTCAGGAGCCTCCCATGACTCTCCACTTTGGGGACACATTTTGGGGGAGCGTTAGGCAGATTTTCAAAGTGACTGGACTATGTGAGCCAGTTGCTTTCAAATCAAAAGTGTTGCCTTGGGGTCTTACAGGGATCACATCACTTGTCTGCAATGCAGGGCCTGCCCAGCCCGCTGGCTCTGGGGTCCTGTGAGCATCGTGGCAAATGTGTGCCCTCGGCACAGCGTTTAACAATCACTTAATTCCCCGAAGAGTGAACAGTGACCACTTCCTGCCACTCCGGGGAGGAATCAAGGGCGTTCTCCACCTGGAAGTCCACAAGCTGGCAGAAAAGAATCCCAGTCTTCACACGTGAATGAAAATTCCTTTTGCAAACCCTGCTCTGAGGGATTATCTGCTCTTTCACCCTGAAAAGAGGTTTTTCCCCACTCGGGGCTGTGAGGGAACAGCTTCACAGTGAGAACCGTGTTCCCTCAGGCGCGGAACTGATGCCGTGACTGAGGCCTCCGGCGAGCAGGCCGGCTGCAGTCTCCCTGAGCTTTTCCCAGACAAATGAGATATGACAGCAGCAATCCTCGGTGGCTCTGCGCTGGTCACGGTAAAAAGGTCCATTAGGAAAACATGTTTGAGGGGACGGGGTGACTGAATTATGCTGAGGTCACTGCAGCGCACCAGTGCTTTGTGTCCGGGCACCTCCAAAGCTCCCGCACAAGATGTGTCCAGTGCACCCGCGTCCAGCTCTCATTGACAGGCTGATTTGTTCGTAAACCCCGCCAGGCACTTAGTGAGTTACTGGAAATTTTGCCACTTGGGAATTTCTTCACGAACTCTGAGGAAAAAGGCAATATTACCCATCAGCCCTGGTGCTCAACCCCGCAGCCCCACCTGTGCACAAGCTCGGCAGGTGTCACCGCTGCGACGCAGAGAAACCACAGCCACCACGCGGGTGTACAGCTGCCTCTCGCTCCCGCCCCCAGGGAGCAGTATCTGCTCCTGGCCCCACTGGAAGGCAGGTGAGGTCCACTGGGAAAGCAGAGGAAATAAGAGCCCGACACGCAGCGTGGGACAAGACATTGGGTCATTCTTCTCTGGTGCTGTTGTTGAGAACGAGGCCTTGGAAGAGCACACGGCCTCAGGGAGGCAGCTGTCCCACAGAGCCAGCAGGACTCACACCGCTGACTCCTGCCACCAGGACAGATGGCCCTAGGAGTGACAGACGATGCTGGCTGACTTGGGTGCCCACCGGCAGGCCACATGCCCTGGACAGCCGGGCTCCAGTTGCTGTCATCATCCCAGCCTGCGTGGCAGGCACAATCCTTCATTCTGGGACCTGAGGCCCCATCTAAGATTCATCCAAGGGCAGAGGGCAGAAAGGCAGGGCAGCAGGTAGGACAGAGCCCCTCCTCCCCGGGCCAAGGACAGGACGGCTGGCCACAGGTGCTGTGTCAGCCCCCCACCCCGGACCGTGTCCAGGGACGAAGAGGGGGTGAGGAGGAATGACGGGGTCTGAGTGTCCTGCCAAGCACTAACTATCAGCTCAATGTTTCCCAGGCCTGTTTACGCCCTGATTTCATCTTCCGAACTTCCCTCTTAAAGCTCGGCTTCGCAGCACAGTAATGAGCCAAGATGGTGAAGGGGGATGTGTTTTCACTTAAAAAGCTATAAAAGAAGAAACAAATTTACAATAGCGCTTCCTGAAGAAAACATCACCACCCCACAGACCTCGGCAACCCCGAGCCCTTCAGGAGGAGGGCTCGTCCAGCCCTGCTCACAGCAGGGGTGGTGCCTGCGCTTCCTTAAACCTGAATGAATAAATCATGAGCCAGGAGGTGCAGACAAATTACTTGAAAGAACTGGTCAATGAATTGGTTCCAGGACAGAAGAGACCTGCCAGTCTATTCGTGCACTTCATGATGTCCTTGCTGGAAAAGTCAAAATGCTGAAGGAGCCCCGTGTGCCCTGGGGAAGCTGGTGGTGAAGGTGACGGTTCTGGGAGAGGTCCTGCGGTGAGTCAGGTGCTGAAGTTGAACGGGCTGATGGACATGAGCCCCTGATTCCAAGAATCTGTTCCAACTTCAGACATTTAATGGTGACAAATGGAAAGGCCTATCTGTGACATTTAAAAAACAAACAAAAAAACAAAAACCCCAAATAACTCACACGGTGACATTACCAAGGCAGTTCCCGGTGGAGCCGGTGGTCTTCCCAAACAGCTGGGATGTGAAATGCAGACCACACACGTGGCTCTTTCCAAGGATACATTGAAACATGAGCCTACCGGGTCATGGCATGCCTTACTAGTAAATAAAGTACCATGGTGTACTTCCACCCCTTGTAGTAATTTTGTAAAGTAGAAATAATTGGTCATTTCTTAAAAGAAAAAAATCAGAACCCGCCAAAACAAATGGGGGAAAACAAAAAGAAAGATGCCGGTCATATCACATGACAGCAAAGAGTCCAAGGTAGGACATTCACACCCAGGGGAGCTGCGTGCGCCCTGTGGTCCATTAGGCTCAGCCCGGCAGGTGGGGGCTCTGCTCGCCCAGAGTGGTCAGACGGGCCCAACTGTGGAGATGGTCTATAGCACCCACGCTGGAAACGTCCCCTGCACCCCACCCTCCAGGGACAAGAGGGACAATGTGGCCCCTGAAGAGGTGACTCCTGGTAGGCAGAGTGGCCCAGTGGATGTGAGGTCTGCCTCTGTGGACAAGCAGGTAGGTCAGGAGAAACGGCGCCCCTGGAGTTCAAGGGCTGTAGGTGAAAGAGTCTCTATGGGATAAGCTCAAAACACTGGGGACATTTTTCTTAGGGAAACCTTCATACACAGAGGCTTTAAGGACAAGAGAAACATGTCGGTTACAGTGTAGCTACAACTACAGTTCACAGTTTCATAACTTGACGTAGCTCATTGACAACTTGACACAGTCACAGGACCCACGGGTGCGGGGTTTACGCCCTGGTTCACTCTCCTGCCGGGTGCCCCAGGCTCGGGAGCTGGGTCAGCACCCCCAGCCACCCTCTTTGTTCGTGGCCCTGACACAACAGTGTTGGCACCGCAACAGCTGACAGCTGCGTTCCCTGTTTGAAAGGCTCTGCCGTGCAGCGTGGACAACACATTTGTCCAGCTGTAGGCCACGGATTAACTAGCATCAGACCAAGCCAAGGCTGTGCCGGTGAGACGGAGAGAATCGGGGAACGAAGGCTGCGTTTAGCTCTCCGAGAATTCTAGTGGGTTTCTCTGGGGGTGCAGGTGGGTGAGGATGGGCGGTTAGAAAGGAAAGAGGACTCCCTTTCTGTAGAGTCAAAAGAAAATAGCAAAATTAAAATAATTTAGAGCTGTTCACATTGCTAAAACTTTTAAAAAACATGTCTTGATATTGAGTATCTTAGTTATATTTTAAAATACAAATCTGTATTTTCAGAATGCAAAAGAAACCGTCCTCATATCTTTTGTTTCAAAAAGGTTGTATTACAGAAAATAACTTGTGACTCTGTGAACCACTCTGACCACCTGGGACTCGTTTTTCATCGTCTCCCAAGGTTAGATGACACCCAGAACCCACGCCGACTCTGGAATATGATGGCGTTGGACAGTCTATTAATACCTCCACCGTCTAACGTATAGCCACACAGTTCTCCACCATCTCACGTTTTAACTTGTGAGTCGTTGCCAGAGGGAGCATCCTACTGTAGGATGTGTATAAAAAGCAGTAAAAGCTACAGCTAAAACCATCTTGAAAAAGCTAACAAGAAAAAGACTAATTTTAATTTTTGTTAAAGAAGAGATTGCAGTTAATAGGCATTATATTATTGAATACAACTGTAATTTCTGAGAAAAATTATTCAAAAAAGAAGGCTTTTCTTGACACATTCAAATGGTTTAAAATAAGTTATCATGAAATGGTAACATGTGTACCATATTTATCAAAGTTTGGCTAAATACCAGTCAACGTCAGACATGAACTTTATTGGGCATTTGCTCTCTGCCGAGAATTGTTGAAAATACTAGGAACACAAAACAAATTCTATCCTCAAGGAGCTCACATTTTGGTGAAGACAAACAAGTCAGTCTACACGGAAAGTTCTGAAGGAACAACCACAAGTAATCACTTCCATTTATGCACAGGAAGGAAGACCAATCGCTGCCGATCTGGGGACACTGAGGACGACTTTCCAGTCATACGTGCATGTTCACGAGTAAACACTAAACTTTCAGAAAGTATTTTTAAAATCACAGGAACAACATAGAACACACGCATCTTTTACTCACACATTCAAAACGATTGAGTGCTTACAATGCCAGCTTGGTGGGTAAAGGCAAGAAGACAACCCCTGACCTCCACCGGGAAAGTGAAATAAAACTAGAGATGACTATAATGTAATCAGGTATCACAGGAGAGACCTGAACCAGGAAGAAGTCAAAGAGAAATAAATTATTTCAGGTTGGCAGAATAGGATCTGGAAGGATATAGTACATATCAACAAATCGCCTGCACTTCTGCGGGTCTTCTTTGCGTGACCAGCCCTTGTTCAGGGCACGGTGATGCCCCGCAGGAGGTCCGGGTTGCGCCAGCCGCCCGTCAAGTGTGCTGAGCTTTCCTCGGAAGGCAGTGAAGCTGCTCATAGATGCCCTGGGCCCCTCAGGGTCAGGCCTGCATTCTCTTTAGGGGCAGGTCTATCTGCTCTGAACTTCGTGCTTATCCCTTCGTCCACACACTTGCTGCAAGGTGGCTGGCCACCTGAGGCGTCCAGCACAATGTCTGTATTTAGCTGGACTGGAACGTGGACACCTCCCAGTGTCCACAAGACCCGCATCACATTCACCTCCCACCTCTGGAATCTCGCCTTACACATGAGCAGGTCCGCCTCTGGGCAGCGATGTCCTGTGCGTGAGTCCCAGAAACGACCTCCGGGACTCGCCTCTTCCCCCCAGACCCTGCCCAGGGGCCCCGGCTGCCCCGGAACTGCCCCCGGAGCTCACACCTGGCTCCCCTGGGCTCCCCCTTGTGTACTGCCCTTCCCCGCAGATGTCCAAAAATAACATCTCAAGGAAAAAATGAGTCTCTTAGTGCAGAAAGGAACAGAGGAGTGTCAGCATCAGTGGTAGTTTCCATTACTGTTGTTTTACGAAGAAAAGACTTCGGCCTGACGGTGGGCGGGGAGGGGGTCAGCGGGGAACAAGTGAGCACAAGAGAAGAGAAGCTCGTTGAGACCAAAAGCCAAATGAAAACGGCTCAACACTCGATGAAGTAATACAGTTGGTATTTTGATAGCAAAGACACCAACCTAAGAAATATTGAAGCACAGGGAGGATGATCGCCAAGGAGCCAAGGAGTTGTGACCTGAGAGTCCAGCTCACAGGTCTGAGAAAATAAAGGGCTCACTCACACTGTCATGTGAGAGAGGCTGGAGGTACTTAAAATAATCTGGAGGGCTTGTGAAGCTGAGTTGGGGTTAAAAATAGAACAGAAGATGGACCAAGCAAGAAAAAGGGTAGCCAGAAACATGTACGCGAACACGCACAAGTGTCCCTGTGTCTCTGAAATGCCCTGCTCAGAAGGAAGGCTGGGAGAGAGCCTGGGCTGCCGTCTCTCCAGGCAGCGAATCCCCCGCGAGCCGAGCTGCTGTGAAGGGGCCCTAGAGGGGAGGTTCACACCTTCAAATGTTGAAAAATTTATTTCATGGCACGTGAAAATTACAGGAAATTCAAATCTCAATGCCCATAAATAAAGTCGCATTAAACATAACCATGCTGTTCGCTATCACCTCCGAGTGCTTTTGCACAAGAGCTGAGTTGAGTAGTAGCCACGTGACGTCACCACAAAGCCAAGAACGTCCCCATCCAGCCCTTTGCAGAAAAGCTGCCGACCCTAGGACTGAAAGACCGACTCCTGATCCTCTATCACCCACGGGCCAGCACGTCTAACAATGTAAATCAAAACCGGCCAGAGTGCCATTTTTGGGATAAGACTCCACAGAGAAAGTTAAAGGCTACGAATTTATATTGTTGTCTATCACTTTTTTTGAAAAGCTTTTATCAGAATTTCACGTTTTTCTGTAATTACCAAAAGTATTGATCAGTCTGAGTCATGTTTTCATAGTTACTCGGGAATTTATGAAATGGGACCAAATTTTACTCAACTTTTACCGCATGATTTTTTTTTAATCTATGGAAAAACACTCAGAGTTGAAGCTCATCCTCCTTATCAATCCCTGTCTGGACCGACAGTCCAGGTGCCGGCTGGTAAACTGAAAAAGTCAGAAGGGAGAATCATTTAAAAAGGTGTGTAAAGAACTTACACATTTTGTTTGAACCTAAGTTAAAAAGTACACCTACCACGGTTTTGCTCAGTAGGACCCAGGCCCCTTGTCTGACTGTGTGTCTGGCACGTGGACTCAGCAGCCCTCTTCTTGGCCTTTCCAAGTCAGCTTCCTTAAGGGGGGGGGACGAAGGTCAACCAAGAGTGAGGACATCTGAATGCAGATCCTTCCAGAATTGAGAATCCCCCCGCAATCTTTCACAGTCGCCTGGCCTGCCCTGACTCTGCTTTATCGAGTCTTTACAATGCATTCCCTCGCAATAACTTTCCGAACGTTTCATCTGCCTGTGTAACATTCCATGAGGCTACACAACTCCAGCGACAGGGCCTGGGGGAAGAAGAGCAGGACCCCAGACCAGGCACCCCTCACACCCCCTCTCCCAGCGGCAGGGGCAGGCCAGCCCCACCTGACACCCTGTATCCTGCTGGACGCTTTACAAGCGAAGGAAGGCTTGTGTCTTTCATACAGCACTGTTATTTTCATGGGATTTATCTAGAAAGATTTCTCATGCTCTTGTCTGCCTGTGTTAAGTGATAAAACCAAGGGAACCTGGGGTGTTTTGGTTTTTAATCTCTCTGTTATTGAAGCATTAGACCTGGTATTCTTGCTTAATTCTAATGTGGATAATTTCATTTTGCCTGCATGAGTTTCCCCAAAGTTTCAATTAGATGTGGCATCCTCTGGTTCTGGTCCTAAACCAACATTCTTGTTTTTCCGAACCACAGAGCAGCTGCCACATTCCATTTTCCAGATCGGATTTCCAGCCACTCCATATCAGCAAACATCATTCAGAATTCGAGATGGAAAATACATTTTAAGTACTAATAAATATTTCAGCAACTAAAAAGGATTTAATACTTTCTTTCTTTGTAAACTGATCATCTTAACCCTAACATTGCTAGGAATTACTTCTGTTTATTTTTCCCTAAATATGGGACTATAAAAACAATTCAAGGGTCAAAAGCTTAGAGAAAAAAGTCTTCATTCAATGCAGCTGGTACATTCAAATATTCATTAAACAGAATGTCTAGTATACTTCATTCTTATAAAGGAGAATGAGAATTCACTTAATACCAAAACATTAAGTACTTATTCCTGTGTGTTAAGCATAGTTACAATTTTACTTCTGTACTTCTGTGCATCTGATTTTTAATGACAAACTTTCATGACAAGAAACAAACAACTGGAACCACTATTCTCCAGGAAAAGACTGTATCATCCCAACTTCCCCTCAGTCTCGGGTCCAAGTGCAGGAGGAAGAGACCAAGCAGGACCCCCTCCATTTCCTCAGTCTCTGTGAGGGGTTCACAGGGAGTTCAGCAAGAGGGCGGGGGTACCTTCTCCCCAGGCCAGACACAGGGTCCGTGCCATCGCGAGGCCCCAGGCAAGCACTTTGGCAGCGTGTGCATCCTGGCTCCTCTGGCTCCCGCACGTCCACTCTGCACCTGTCTGACCCTCGTGGCCGGCTGCAGGCAGTGGGGCACGTCACCGCAGAGCTAAAGCCCACACCTGTGCCCTGCATCTCACACACGGGCCTCTTCTCGCTTTTAAATTGTCTTGCATTCCCCCGGTTTCCTTCTCCTCTTTATGTGCCTCTGTAAATAGTTTCAAACACTTTTCTGTTGGAATTCTGATTGACATGCTGCGCAACCTCAAAACACCCCACAATATATGCAAAAGGACAAAGACTTAAATTAACAGATCTCAAAGCACACAGAAACTCCAAGCAGGCGTCTCTAACTGAACGAAGAGATACTGAGATTATCACCATAGTGAACCTTTTTCAGCTGGTTTGCACAGTTTATGTATTGACTTTCTGTGTATTCAAAGCACAAACTAGCCTGAAAAACAACATGGGCAAAAGGCTGATTATACTCATTCAAGAAACCACTTAACTGTTGGCAAGACACTGAATGGTCCACAGTAAAAGAAATCCCGAATGGCCCAGGAGTATTTCACATTCGTTTTAATGATAAAAGCAGAACTTCAAAGCAACTGGGGAGTTGAAACATAATTTCTCAGAGTGGCCTTCATCCATCTACACACTTCTCAGCTGAAATTCTAAAAACGGACTAGTCTTCCTACCTCTGGTCTCTCAGTTTCTCAACCCACACTTCAGTCTCTCCTAATTTCAAACTTACTACAGGACAGTGTGGGACAGACACAAGACTGACACACGGATAAATGGACAGAAACAAACCCATGTGTCTATGGGCAGCTGATTTGCAACAAGGATTCCCATGCTACTCAGGGGGAAAGAAGAATCTCTTCAATAAATGCTGCGGGGACAAGTGGACAGCCGTGTGTAGAGAATGAACTGTGTCCCTACCTCACACCATACACAAAAATCAGCTCAAAATGGACCAAAGAAATAAATTTAAGAGATACAACTATAAAACTCTTAGAAGAAAACATAGGCGTACATCTTTTTGACCTTGAAGTAGGCAAGGATTCCTTAGGTATGACATCAAATATATAAACAATAAAAGAAAAAATAGGTAAATTGGACTTCATCAACATTAAAAGCTTTGTGTGTCAAAGGACACTCTTAAGAAATGGAAGAAAATATTTGCAAATCATATATCTGATAAGAATCTAACATCCACATTATACAGGAAACTTTTGTAATTCAAAAACAAAAGACAAATAGTTCCATTTCAAATGAGTAACCAATTTGAATAAACACTACTCCAAAGGAGATATAAAAATAATCAATAAATACGTTACAAATAACCAATAAGCACATTCACACGTGTTCAACATCACTCGTCATTAGGAGAGGCAAATCAAAACCACAGGACACCACCTCACACACGCCGGGGCAGCTGGAAGCAAAGGCCGGATAATGACACGTGCTGGCAGAGGTGTGGAGAGACGGGACTCAGGGAAGCCTCTTTGGAAAGCAGTCTGGAAGCTCCTCGAGCGACCCAGCATGGAGTCACTATGTGACCCAGCAATGCCACTGCCAGGTACAGTCACGAGAAAGGAGAACATGTCTCCACAGGAAACTTGCACATGAAAGGTAGTAGAATTATTTCATAAAAGCAAGAAGGCAGAAACAACCCAAAGGTCTGTCAGCTGCCGAATTAATAAACAGAACTATATCTATACAGTGGGATAATATTCGGCCATAAAAAGGAATGAGATACTGATATAGGACAGTATGGATGAACCTTGTAAACACTAAGTAGATAAAGCCAGTCACCAAGGCCACATATTACATGATCCCATTTATATGGAACGCCCAGAATGAGTAATAAATCCATAGACGAAGAACGTATGCCACGGGCTCAAGTGGTGTGGGAACAGGGAGTACCTGCCCGCAGGTGGGTCTCCTCTGGGCAGATGGAAAGGTATGGAGTCAGATGGTGGTGTTAGCTGCCCAATTCCGGGAGTATACTAAAAAGCACTGGATTGTACACCCTGAAACAGCAGATTTTGTGGCTCATGTATTATATGGCACTTCTATATGAGTAAGAATGTGTCATTGCTGATTGGAATCTAACAGTAGTGCAGGAACACAAACGGGAAGTCACACTCGCAGATGCTGGCACGCCCTTCTGAAATATCTTCACAAATCCTTACCGATGCGATAATCAACCAGATGGGAAGAATCCTTTTACGGTGCATATGTTCACCTAATCACCAAGATGTACATTTAAGTAGCTTACATTTTATATGTCAACTACACCTCAATATGGCTGAAGTTTAAAATAAAATCCTCACCACTTAACGAGAATGTCAGCAGTCACCCCACAGTGTGACAATGTCACAGTGCTGAGAGGTGGACGGAGAATCAGTATGCACCTGGTTAAGGGACACCTGATCCCAACTTTGTTCGATGTTAAAGGAATGAAATGTATTTATTTATGGAAGAGAATCCTTATATTGGTCCTTCCCTTTTGTTTCAGATCTTTCTTCCCTCTGTAATTAATTTTTGGCTCTTCTCCAGAATGCCCTACCCAATGCTGTTTCCCCGAGACCTCTGCGTGAAGACAGGTCCTCTGGATATGCTTTCCCACATAAATGGAAGGCTCTGAGCCTCCATGATAGTGCTGCCTTTGCTCTTTCATTGGTTCTTTTAATAACAGTATTTTATCATTTAATGTTTGATTTTTTGCTTATAAATATTTCATTATTTCCTCATCATGCACAAAATGGAGTTGACCAATTATAGTTACCACATCAAAAATATAAAGCTACTCTAAAATTAGATGTTTTCTCCAAAATTATGTAAGATTTTAAAAAACAAGATTTTATAACCTTTAAGATAATGCAGAAATCATAGGCTATTGACTTTATTACATGTTACATGAAATTAGAAATAACTTTAATTCGGGAGTGAAACATGATCATTAAAATTTTTTAAATAAGGGACTTCTGGCCAAGATGGAGGCGTAGGTAGACACACTGTGCCTCCTCGCACAACCAAAACAAGGACAACAACAAATTTAAAAACAAAAAAAACAACCAGAACTGACAGAAAATCAAACTGTATGGAAGTCCGACATACCAAGGAATTAAAGAAGAAAGATTCATTCAGACCAGTAGGAGGGGCAGAGATGGGCAGCCAGGTACTCACAGCAAGGTAGCGGCTGGAGGACCAGGCAGGGTGGTGGCTTACAGACTGGGTGGTCCCACACCCCCGTGCAGATAAACCGGGAGGAACAACTGGGGAGTAAGACAGACCACACAACCCAGGGTCCCAGTGCCGGGAAATAAAGCCTCAAAGCCTCTGACTGGAAACACCTGCAGGGGTTGAGGCAACAGCGGGAAAAACTCCCAGCCTCACAGGAGA